>PNEQ01043677.1:44403-132206 GCA_003012365.1 Medauroidea extradentata
GCTCCAGTGAGTGAGCATTTGAACATTTGACGATGTAGCGCAGGAGTCCGTGAGCGTTTTTACGCATGTCCGCCATTGGTTCGGAGTCCGCAAGGTCACGTTTATTAAACAATGACCCGATCGAAATAGTTTCCAAGATGTACGTGACTTAGAAATCTAACCTCTCCTCAGTTGAATCTGCGAAATTTCCGGGGCTCTAGCGATAATGTATTACATACGCCGGTCAACAGCAACGTTACCGCTCCTGCCTCACACACACACACACACACACAGATCCAGCCTGTCTAGGGAGGCCCCTTAACGGATTTGGGGCAAAATAATAAGTGGTCTCGCGCGCAACAGTCGTGTCGAGGCGCGGCACAAAAAAAAAAAAGAGCCTGTGACGTTGCATGTTGCATCTCTGAATCCAGCGATGTTCAATCTCGGTGCGTGGAGTTTGAAAAAAAAATCAGGGAAAAAAGGGATTGCGCGCATTACAATGGGAATAACCGTCAAGCAGAAGAAAGAAGTGAGCAACAATAACTGGATTCATGTTCACATGAACTCAGTCGTAAGAGAAAATTGCGAACAAATGCTAAACAAAAACACAGCCCGGAGCAGGTGCAGTTCAACTATAAATTTCTATGAGTTGGAACATTCCGCTTGTTCTTGCAGGCATTATTTTTGTTTCGTGTACATATTCATTCCAGTTTATAAGAATTACTGACGTGCGAAATAAAACTTCTATGGTTTTAGATGCGACAATACATATTTTAACTAGAGCAGTAAATAAAAATATGTGTTCTGACTGATGCATCATTTACTCATCAACGCACAGCCTGAGCATGCAATCACAAAAAAAAATGAAGTTTTCGGGGTGGCATCTCTAGGCAGTTACTGAGAAGGAATTTTTCGAGTTAAAGTTTCAAAGCGTGTGAAAAAGGATTAAGGGTGTTTTCGCGTACACTTCAATCTTACTTTAATACAATAATTATGCATGGACGGATTTTTCCCTTAAAAATACTGACAATGCCAATGATTCAGAAGCAGTTTACGTTTTTTATAAAAAGGAAAAACTTAAGTAAAAGAAAAGAAATAAATGTTTTTCTTTGAATTACTCAATATGGATCAATTTCTAAAAAATAATTTATATTTTTGTAAACTATGTGAAGTAGGTGAAAAGGAAATAAGTACGTTTCCACAAAATTTGCTCTCATTCTTCTACCCGTTGATATATCGAGTGTCCTAGTCCTATTCCAAACACTTCTTTCGTAAATGCCTCAAAACCAATAGGCTACAACGGGGGCGGTAAAAAATATATCAATCTCGGCAATGCGTAATTGCGAGTGAAAATTAATATTTACGGTATTCTGCACGTAAAATCCCTAGCGTACAAAGCCTAGGTAATAAAAATCTTTTACCTACTTTCACTGAACCGAAAACGAAATTTCCCATTCCTGACGGGCGTAGCCGCTAGGTACATTTAATTAAGACATCAAGAGAATATTACGTCATCACTTCCGCAAATAACTAGGCAACTCGTGATTCTTTGAGCAAACGTTTCCTGTACGAAAGCTAAACGCAAAACGACGATTGTGTGTTGCGAATGAAGGTTTTTTTTTCTTTCATTTTCCAGCAGTACTGTGCACATATTTAGTAAGTGGGAGATTAAAATATAAAGGTTTGTCCTCCCCCTTATTTTAAATTAAAATCATTCTTCAAAGAAAACTGATTCATACAAATTTGCATGGCATTTAAAAGAATGTGAAAGGCTTGCGTGTACATCTTCTCTCACGTTGTTTACCTTACACATTTACACAATGTTTCATCTCTTGTAGAGGATTTCACTCCCTTCATTCTGCGATTCTTGTTGGGGGGAAAACCCCTACCCATACGAACCTGCGTACGAGTGATGACTAATTGCGTGAAAATACTACTCATTTATTGTAACAATTGCAGAATATCAACAGAACCATCTAGTTAATTTAGTAAACTCCTTTTTGGATAAATAATTTTTGCGACAAAAGGATCTTTTAAAGTGTGTGTAAGGACACCTTTTGTCGTGGGAACATTTGACTGTTTGCTAGGCTTCAATATATCATGTCCATATACGACGTTCTACTTTTGTTATTGACGTGTCTACATCTGACTGAGCCAATATCAGCCCTGGTGCATCGCTACTGAATATTTGTGATTCGTCTTTTCAAAAATTGCATAACCAACCACCAATCATGGACGATACACGTCGCTATACTATTTTACAAAATACGCTGAAATAAAAATATTCTTGCGATTTTCCACTGTATCTAAGCATGAGTTGTACAATGCTAACACAATATTAAGTAAATTTGAATTATTTGGCCAACAGAAGAAAATGGTACTTTAGAAATTCAAACTTAATGGGTTCAAGATCACACACGTATAAACTGATTTAAATCACCAGGTTCTCTCTGTGGCATATAAAGATAACTGTCTTGGTAAATAGTTTCATATTGTCACGTATTAATTTATAGCCGTGTTTATTATTTGTTTTGAGAGTTATCACGTTTGCAGGATATTTGAACGTTGTGAATATGGTATTTCCATTAGGTGGACGTATGAAGATTACTGACCTAGTAATATTAATCGAGCGAAAATTTTGGGGTTGAGATCTCCTGAGACTACACCACATTTAACTATAAAATTCAACTACACTTTCATATACGACCCTGGGTATGAAAGCTGGTATAGCAAGAGGCAGAACCCTCGAGAGGATACTGTTTCTGCACTAAAGTAAAATCGCACACAGATAATGGACAAGGATACTGCTTGGGAACCGGGCGCTGTGTTGTTCAGAGTTACTCACATTTGCCCTACGGTTCATTTTCGTTACTGTCCTTAATTACATTTGTGAAAACCTTCTATGGTTTCACGTTCACTATATGAAGCTTTACGAATAGGAACACTTGCAAATTGCGAATCTGTATTAATGTCATAGCTTCAAATTACACTTTCGTGCAAAAGGTACCGTAATAACAAAACACGCATACAACATACGTATTATATTTGCTTATTCACTTCGGTTCGCGGACATTAAAAATATAGTAGCGTATTTGGTGTTTGTATCACATGCTTGCCCACTAAAGGCTCAAATAAAAATGACTCCTAATAACAATGAATCTCAAATAAATTTATGAGTGCATCTAAAATTAACGTTTATCTCACAGCTGACGAGTTGGGTCAAAGTATTCGCTGGTTCAGGCTCCGCGCAACTCTGACGACATGCCTCAGCGAGCACGGCCGTAAAATATTTGCACACAACTACTTTTCAGAGACAGAATTTTTTGAAATTTCTTTGCAGCCAAAAACTGACTGCAAAAAAAGTAATCAAATTACGAATTATTTTGTCCTTGCTTTGAGAATGTTTGACTGTGTGTGTAATTTTTTGATTGCAATACGAATGAAATCGTTACATTACGTAATCAGCCGACGAAACCTGTCATATTTGTTTCTTCCTCTTAAATTCTTTTGTACCTTCACTTTTCTCATTTAAATTAAATCGTATTTAAATTTCAGCAAACTATCCTTTCAATCTTTCTATGGTTGTCTTTGACTTATCATCTGCTACTTCATCTCATGATACGCGTACAGTTATGCAAAATGCAATACAGGAACTCGGCAGTCTATTGAATTGCTACCCTTTTGGCTTACTGTTTGCTCACTTCACTTTATTTCAATTTCCGTATCTTTAGTAAGAAAGGTCACTAAAATGCAAACATTAAGTTGCTAAAGATTATAAATAGGCTATACATATTTATTTCTGTAAACTGACAGACTTAGTGTTGTCAGGCCGTGTTTCCATGGGGCTAAGATTTGGGGTATGCCGAAACTGGCTAACGAAAAACGTTTTGAAGGGTGTGGGAGAACGATAAACATCGTCGCACACTCCCCCCCACCAACACCCTAATGATAAAATTTAAAAAAATCTTATCACTTAATGTTACAAGACTGCAGGCTTTCGAGGTCTTTGTTTGTATGAGTTAAAAAGGATGACGCAGTAAATATGTTTGAAATTTTCCGTTGTAATACACTCGTCTGAAATCGACAGTTTAAAAGTTTAGGTTTCTGAAATAAAATTTATAAAAACTAAAAATAAAAAAACGTTATCCTTGTGGAGTATTACTAGACAAGAGCGCACGGAATTAGAATCTGTACACTTATGCTTGCCACTGCAACTTTGCAGGATGTCATTTCTGAATACATGTTCGCTGACAATACATTATTTATTTTCCGTCATCTAACGTCCATAAAATTTACTACCAGTAATTCCCAAACAATATGCACAGTGCTAGCTTCAATGCATTTATAGAGAGGAAATTCCCTCTAAGAAAAATAAATAAATTGCTCCCATGTCCACCTAAAGCCGCCCTTAATGAGGCACGGCGCCATGGGCGATGTTGGCCGGCTGGTCACCAAGGTGATCCGGGTTCGATTCCCGGCGGGGTCGATCCCCGGATTTTCGCATCTGGGAATCGTGCCGGACGATGTCGTTGGCCGGCGGGTTTTCTCGTGGATCTCCCGTTTCCCCCGCCCATTCATTCCGGCACCGCTCCATACTCACTTCATATCACCCTTCACCAGCGCTAAAGACCTCGATGTTAAGCGCAGACCAAAATCTCTCACTTACTTGACCGGCTCATCTGGTGAAGTATCGCCTCTACCACAAGACACTGAACCGGCGCACATGGTATCGTAGGTCACTAGCCCGACTGACACTTTCAGTAAGCAATGTCCATGTTCTAGAGTAGTTTCACATGAATCCCGTCAGTAGTATTTCAGGTGTAACAGGTTGAATAATATGTTTTTAACCATTGTGAAGGGGCTCCGAAATTATATTTCTAATTGACGTGAAACTTTTAAACAACCCTTCCGTCATCGTCTGAAGTGTATTTTCATTTCGTACATTGACACAATTGGCACATGTGAAAATGTCTCGTAAAAATCGTATTTACAAACATGCTACAACGCATTTTAAACACATGGTAGACGAGGCTCTTTAAGGCCATTCAAGAGCTCATTGAAATTGATAGTCAGATTAATAATATCATTTTATGGAGCCCCCTACCTGCGTTTCAAATACTTTGCAGCGTGTTACGACTATCCTTCTTTTGACGAAGCTATTTAACGCTCATTATGTTTGTAAGTCTACGAAATGAACACATGCTTCAGACTATGTCGCTATAGTTTTAAAAATTCGGCACGTTTATTAGAACATCATTTTAGCGCCCCTGATATGGCCAAAAATGGATTTTCCAGGCTGCCGTAATTGGAGGAACAATAACCGGATTCGAAACACACAACCATAGAAACAAGCGTTAGACTTAGAACTATGCTGCCCACAAATACAATAATGTGCTCACCGCTTAAAGTCCTCTCGCACAGAGATTTTCGGATAGTATACAGTGCCTTACTATTATCCTTTTTTTGCTCGTCGTGACGTAATAAAAGTTAAAAAAAAAAAAACATATTACAACGAGTTGCCTTGGCGAGGTGTCGAGTTGCGTAATAAGGGCTGATGGTAAGTGTGACAACATTCCGTTGCTTCTATTTCTAAATAATTAATGAAAATAAAGCGAATTTTCCAATGGTTATTATAGAGGCATCTTTCATTGTAATAAGAAGAAATGCTGCTATTATCTTTTTAAAAAATAAGTATTTCATCGACGTAAAATTGTTTTCGTTTTTTAGTGTCCCAAATATGTCGCTAATTTTCAATATAAAATACTTAATTTCCAGTATTTTTAAAAAAATAAATATAAGATACCGTATAATATGTTTTTTTTTTTTTTTTAACTTTTATTACGTGCCAGTGGCATATAATTTGAGTGTAAATTGTTTCATTTTTGTAAATCAGTTCGCTCGTGTTGGGTGTATGGTCCTGTAACAGTCAATTTTTGACATTTTACATTCCGTTGTGTGTATATTATGCGCGATAAAAATTTACATGATAAGAAAATGTAGTCACTGGTATCGTCTACGAAACTAACATTATTTATTATAAAAGTAACATTATGAATTTCCCCCTTGAACAGCCTTAAACCTAAGGTCTGGATCCATGCCTGCAGGTCCGTGTATCATGAGCGCAGTTAAATGGAGACCTGGATAGAAGCTTGGAAGCAGAGACCGGGTTAGAGAAGCGTGCGTGTAATTTGTTTAGCGAGTAGAGACAGACGGCAGGCGCCGAGTACTTGTTGGTGCCACCTTCCTCTCTGTTCACCCCGCAGAATCCTCATTCGTATTCCCGGTCTCTCCCCCCTGGAGAGTGGCTCTTCCCTAGGAACCCTCCTGGGAGGCCGGCACGCCGCCATTTGGTAACCGCCAGTCAATTCTCGTACAGGGCGAGAGGCGCTGTCCTCCCGTACCTTCTCCTCTACGTCCTTTCTTTGTCGCTTGTCGTGCCTCTTCTTCCGGGACAGTCGCCGATATCGACTGTGTGTGTTCTCCAGTCGAGGTAACAAGCGTTCCAGTCAGCTTTGCTGCACTGCTTGACATGTTGCCGACCTCGTGGCCAAGGTGCACTTTGCGGTCTGCATTCGTGCCAAGTAGCCTACCTTACGAGTTCATATCTGCGTTGTCTAAAATTGCTGGTGGTAAAATGTAAACAACTAGTGTTTTACCCCCGAGAAATAAAGGCAATAATAATGCCATAATTTTCCCCATCGTTGCCTGACTCCCGTTTCAGTATGTATTACACCATACTTCGCTACCGGTTCGCCCTTAAAATGAAACAAGGAAAATCATGTTAGTAAGATGAACCACTACAATGCAGGAAACGTAGGATTTTTTTATAAATTGCCTACTTGTGTATCTCGGTAACTTAAGATGTGAGAAGTGTCTCGTCCATTTGTATGTATGATGAATGTATGTGCGTATGTGTATTATTGCAACAGTGCGTTAATTAAGTGCTGATTTATAGTACCTGCCACATCATTTTGGCTATCAAGATACGTGAAATACTGTAGATATCGACGCAAAGAGATTGTCAGGTCTGCGGTAGTAGTCCCATCAGTCGGAGATGCGGAAACACTGGGAATGGTAGCAGGATAGTAGGATTCGTGGAAGATAACAAGCAAGGTTCACAAACCAGAATAAAATTACAAAAAGCTAATTCGAAAATTTTGAGTACATGGTTTTGAGTTTATCAAGTGAAGTTAAATTGGTTTTATAGCCTAAATACATCCTCATGAAATGTTTTTTTTTTCTCAGCGGAAAGTAATGTAAATTTTGGACTTGACTATAACTGTAGACTGGTCTGAGAAGAAAAGTTTCAAAATTGTTAAAAATTAGTTCAACATCAGTTTATAGTTTCTGCAAAGACTTATGAGGCATAAATCTGTCTGTATCTGTAACGGCAAGCGACTGTTACATAGTCCCGGATTGTTCTGCACTCTCAACAGCATTGTAATCTTTCCTCGGGAAAGATGGAAAGGGCGGTCGCCTAGTGTCTGGGAGATGGCTCGTGAGTGAAAGTTTGACAGCAGTGGGCCAGGTCGAGGGATCGACTTGGCCGCGCAATGCGGGGACGTCTATTGTTGGGGTCGTTATCAGACAACAACTCGGTGATGGGCTGCTCCTGTAGGGTGCGGGCTATTGTTCGCGTTCAGCAGCTTGTTAATAGTTTACCTCAGGCGATCTGGTCCGCGCAGAGAGCACGGCCATACCTTGCCTAGATGTGACGGCGACTGATCAAACCTATGGGAGATGCAAAGCAAAGTGGCTGACATCTGGTGGTGGACTTATGAACCTTCGGTATGGTGATACGGACGGCAAACGCTCTATTGTACATGTGCTAGCGAAGCAATTTAATGTCCATAAATAAATACTAGGTGGCAAAACTACCGTTCACCATTGTAAAACTAAAATATTTTTATGAAAACCGAAGTTCTATACTTGTATAAAGCGCACGGTCGAGATGTAACAACTTAAAAATATCGTTACCAACATTGCCATTTTTACCGATAGCAACTTCTGCCAAGTATTCATATGTAAACAGTTTACTCTAACTCTGTATAAACTATTTGGCTCTCATTTTCTAATTTCCGTGTTGATTGCTTTAATTATAACTGGTTTATTAAGAACTAACAATGTTAGTTTAAATGATAAAGTCGTTGATATGTTTATGCAGTGTAAGCGTTAAAATATATACTTATTACGCGAATCTTATTTAAAATAATTTTCCGTTTGTGTGTTTGTTTTTTAACCAACAATTGGGTGGGTTAGTTGCCAAGTGGTGTAAGTCACAAAAAAATCGAAAATGGACTTACACCTCTATAGAATTACCTGCAGTGAGGTCTACATACTTACGAAATGCAAATATTTCAGGAGAGGGAATTTAAAGTTTGTATCTGTGTTAAACTTCATGGATTACGTTATTTAATACGCAATGCAATGGAAAAATGTAGTGGACTAGGACGCACGCCATTTGGCAAGTATGTAGACCTCACTGCAGGAATTCTATAATGGTGTAAGTCCATTTGTGATATTTGTGACTTACACCACTTGGCAACTAACCCACCCAATTATTTTTATACAACAAATGCTACAAATAATTTTCCGAAGCTATAAATGCAGAATGTTTCGTTAATACCTGGTTACATAAAAATTACAAGCTCCTATTATCCCTTTTTAATGTAAAGTATTAGTCTACTTGTACTAACGATAATATTAAATATATGTTGTAAGAACAGCTTGAACTAACATTCAAGCATTATGTAACCTACATAGGCTATTTCCATTCTGAACGGACAGTTTTCATGCGCAGAAATTTTAATCAATTTTGTAGATTGCCAAAAAGATTATATTTTAATGTTATTTTTTAAATTGTATTTTCTGCACAATGAAATCATTTATTGACACACACTCTCCATGCGGCATTATTTCGCGTCACTTCTAATACATACTGTAAGAATAATATGGGATATTTTTTAACAATTTTATTTCATATTTCGCATTAAATAGTTCGACGCGATCAATATTAATTTTATATACGTAAACTACACTCTGTATTAAACCACACGAGCTCTTGAAAATTAAAATGGTCGCGTGTTTCCACTGCCATGCATCCTGAGAAGACATTTCTATCACTATTCCGGTCATCTTTAAGGCGCGACGGTGCTGCTCCTAGCGTTGCTTTGCATCTGCCATAACCAATACAAGACGACAGCGTGACTGACGGCATGACCGGCCTATCCACTCTGTTTCACATTTTATGTTTAACGTACGGGTGTGTTGGTTATCTGTAAGTCATTCACGACGAAGTAAGAACTTTTATCAGGGAAACCAATTATTCAATGAAAATATTTCTGTACCAGTTTGTATCAGTTCCTCATGAGCACTTCTGCAGCTCTGCCTCATGGTCAGTGATTCGATGTTTTTAAACTGGTACTTGTCTTTAAGTTCTACTGCAAGTCACAGATGTGCTACGCAATAACATTATTCTGATTGGTACAGTCAAATTAGGAACGTCTTTCCACAAAGACACGCAGCCAATAACAATGAAGTAAAACTGCAAACGTGCAGGAAAGGCACTAGGCACTGAAACAAATTGGTGCAGAAATATGAACAGCAATAGCTACTTATCTTGCTGCAGAGTTAACTCAACTGGGGGTTTGTCATCCTAACACTCGATGACTGAACTACCTATCTGGTGTACAAAGAAGAATTTCTATTAATGTAAATACTATCTGCTATGAGTAATACACGCTACCAAAGCCGCGGGCGCACTGCTAGTCACATATAAATTCATTTAATACTCATTTGAGTGACACAGTTTATTGGATAAATTGGCTGACTTATTCACTTAAGAAAGGATATTACATAAAGACAAAGCTCAAACGTTAAACACAACAAGACTCTGGTTGACCTACGATGTGAAGATAGTCTAACAAGCAGGTGCATTTATGGTTCGTTTTACGAGCAGTGTATACCAAGGGACAGCTTTAAATTAAGCTCAGTCACTTTTGGGATGGATGTGGAATATTACGGGAGTTAAATTGAATAAAATTAATTGCAAGTATTCGAGATGGAAAACATGATCTCGCAAACGCTGAATTTTTGTGCTCTGACTGTGAACGAAAAGGCAGACAATCCGGCATACAGTGCAGGCATGTTCACTGCAAGCATACACGAGACAATTTGAAGATTTCCTTAATAAGACTGACAGTTCAATCTCTGTTTCAAAATGAAGTGTCGCACTCACTCTCATACATACACCAACCCTCAGTCCAAACCACTTGACCTAGAGACATTAAATTTTGAGGGTTGCTTCTTCTTATGCCGTAGGCACCCACTAAGAAGGGATTTTTCGACATTCGAAAATCAAGCTGTGTTTTCAAATAACCCTCTATAACTCTTAAACCCGTTCATATATTGACGTGATTTTTGCTTCAGAATAAAGCTTAGGCATATCCTTAAGAAGCAAATTCAGTATTTAGAAATCCAACCTCTAAGGACATAAAAAAATAAATCGTGGGTTCAATTAATTTTCTGCATTTGTTAAAACTGTTGAAATATCGAGATGATTTTCTAATAGCAATGAAATTTACGTAAATACCTAAAAAGCTATTTCATTATTTTTCAAAATTCATTTTATAAGGTGGAAAGAGGTAAAATGTTTCAGAAATCCCGAAAAGCATGTATGACCACGAATAAATAATGTGTAAAAGTTGTTCTTTTTTGCAGTCCTATTGATACGTATACCTCTTTGGGTATGGGCCTGTAAACACAGTATATATTTCTTAAGAATTCTGAAGATCTTCTTGGTGTAGTCGTGTAGAACACTGGTAGGAGGTTTTGGGTTCGAATTCAGTGTAAGGCAAGGCGACAGGGGACTGCTGTGATGTATATACGCACGTATTAGTAGCAGCTGGCAACCTAGGTAGTGTTAATATAGATTGAAAGATGTAATATTAGGCTAAATTTATATGTAAACCTAAAGTTGTAATACTTTAAATAGATAATGTCTTTGAATGTTTCTTGCAATCGGACAGAATGACAACCTGTACTATTGTCGACATACGCCATTGCGATATTTGTTGTTCCAGAAATCTTGGAATGAGACTAAGAAAAAAAATAGATCGTTGTTGATATAACAAATCAGTTGAGGGAAATATAGACGAAGAACTATACAGCAATCAACATTTGTTGCGTCCAAGTGATGGCCAACCCATGAATGATTGTGAGAGCGGGAAGGGGTACAGATGGTAGCTGGCCAGTACCATGTACTCGAGGTAAAAAATAGAGATGAGAGGGGAAACTGGAATATTTAATGTCGTTTACACACATCCATCAAGTAGTAACATTAATATCTCTGAGCGGCTTTCACAACTTTACTATAATGGATCACGCGATAATCAACTCCAGCCATCAATTTTCGGCACTAGTCACACCTTATAACAAGCTGCGTGTTTAGGAATTTAAAATTAACCGCTAAGAATTTCTGCACAGGGATATCTTATAATTATGAAATTCTTGATGTGCATCACAATATTAGCATTAGCTGGAATGAGCTTGTTTAGCCGCAACCGTATGATGTGAGCTTTGACAGATTCTTGCAATGAGGATGTATGTACATACTTCCTTTTTTTTTTATCACTCTTGATGTGTCGTCTTTGTGGGTACGACTATAAATATTTCCGGGATTGTATGTTGGTTGTATGTTTGCTCACGACAGGTAATGCTGATTTTTTTTGCTTTATTGTATGTTTTTTGGAACTTGACATTCGTCCGCAACGCTTAAAATTGTTATATCGTATGAAGAGCAAATAAATATGTTTCAAGAATAAAACTGTGAACAGTATGATTGAGCTGGTCGGTTTCTTAGTTAAGTTGCTTGCTTTTATAGCTGCGTTTGAATAAATATAATGGAGGCAATTGGAATAATATTTTCACGGGTATCGCATGTGTATACTTCAGGCTTAACATATTATATGGTTCAGTTGTTTGCATGTTCTACAAAATAGCTCAGTGCGACATGTTCATTATAATTTCTTGAAATAATATTAAATATTTGTTGATTGGGAAAGTAATTCTGTTAGTTTCAAAACGAAAATTGCTGGCCCACCATCACATCGAACCTTGCGTATATTTGAAGCAATGATCCTTTATTTGTACTGCTTCCGCGATAGTTATTTTTTATTCCTAAACGAGAGCAGATGTCGCTAAACTGTTCCATAGTTTTAACTTATGCATGTGACGATTTTACGATATAGGTTCTCTATTAGAATTTAAAACATTATCTTCGTATAACCAGTATAAAGAGGAGAATATGGCCTTGAATCTTGAAAGAGAAGTTGTTATTGTGTGCCTCTATGTATATAATATGTGACCTGCACAGTGATTGCCATTACAATCGAGAAAGCAATAATCAATGTTACTGTTTATATGTTAAGAAAACTAAAATGTGTATATTTCGTCTTAGTGGAGAGAGCAGGTGCAGCTTCTGGACGGCAGCCTGGATCCTCACTCCCACCCCACTCGTACCCCCCTTAGCTGTTGGAGGAGAGAGGAAGAGTGCTGACTCTAGGAATTAAGATACAAGTGATATATTATAGTAATAAGTAGTATATAAGGAACTTTATGATTAAGGAGCCTGTTGGATTATTATTGTCAAGTGTAATGAGGGAAATTTAATATGAAAATTAATTAAATGTGGCAATGGCAAGATGTTACTGTCCTCAAGGGGCAGGGCTATTTTGAAAAAGCTGGCTCCTGATTGGCCGACGGGAATCAAAGCCTGCAGGACAAGTGGCAGGGGTTTTGGCGCCAAACAGGGGCAACGCGAAGGGAGTTGAACGGCAGAGAGAGATGGGGGGAAGACGTGTAAGGACGACGGATCGGGGTGTTACTGCCGGGTGTCGACTCAAACGTCGCGACGCCGATTCGACGTAACAGTAGAGAGACGTGTGAGGGCGGCGACGGACGACGGACCGGGGTGTTACCACCGGGCGTCGATTTGGGCGTCACAACGCATTAGAGAGATGTGTGAGGGCGGCAACTGACGGCGGACCGGGGTGTTGCCGCCGGGAGTCGATATGGGCGTCACGACGCATTAAGGTTGTGCTAGAGTCACGAACTGCGAAAGACCTGGGGTGTTACCGATAGGGCCGATTCACTTGTCGCGAGGTTGACCAGCCGTGTGGGCGGAATTTAAACCGGGCCGATAAATCCACGCCAGGAGAGAACTGTGACGACTTACTGTCCGTCAAAAATAGGACTGGCTGACTTTTATTTACTCTCTCAACATCGCCAATAAAAATTAGTAAGAGACGTTACAATTATCAGATAGGAGTGTCGCTAATATGAATTTGAGCCTACATAAGGAAGAAGTGTAATATGTCATTAATAACTGTGCTGGCTAATTTATTGTTAAATAACATAAAAGTTTTCATCTGAATTTTTGTGCACTGTAAGTACAAAGAAACAATCCAACTAAGATTGTTTTTGCGGTAAGAGACTAGACCAGTACTTGTCTTTATTTCAGCCATTTTATTCCTTAACTAACTTCTTGAAATTTGTGTAGAAGTTCGTGTAACCGCGAAATTATTATTTTGTACGTTACACGATAATTAATTCGTAAGTTTGGTGGATTTTGTTATCATATGTCGTGCTTCCATTAGCAGTTTAGTATATTAAGTAATTTAGTATTGTTAGAGTGAAGCGCTGTTGGTAATTCGTGTTTAGCAAGGTTGGTTGTTAACTAAGAATAAGCTACTAAATATATCGCTATTTTATTATTCCAAATCGGTTTACATTATCATTTTGTTAACTAAAAGGGCTAACTGTAACACAGTCTGAGTATAAAGTAAGTATTCCTTGCTGTACTATCTTTTAATTATGTCTGTCAACTCGTTCTTACATTCGAAACAGTCCGCATTGTAAGCTGTTTAATACAAGTTACAGAAGCAAGAATTTAACTCTGCCTTTCAAATTTAGCACTTCTGAACAGTCCAACAATTTTAGTGTAAGTAGAATAATGTTTTTTTCAACAAGCACATATTGATATTTTGCAACGAGCACGTGCTAAAAAAAATTCCGTACAATTGCGAGCTAGGTGTTCTGCGTCCCATACCCAATATTCATCCAAAGAAAATCTTCGTGCTCCAGTAACGAACCCTTTCATAAAATTTTGGCTACTTAAATAAATCAGCAAACCTGTGTACTGCACCTGAAGATATCTTGAATAAACTAATACGGATAGTTATATAAGGCATACAAAAGTTATTATATTAAAGGCATGAAAAAACTGTATGCAGCTGAAAATAACTTTGGCTCATAATGCAATAATGCATACAGAAACTTTTCTGTCAGTATTGTGCATATTCTAAAATACAATTTACAAAACAGTTTTCTTGTTCCCCAATTATTGTCAAATATTTTTAGATTGTTTACTTATTAAGTGTATCGTGTCATTTCACTATTGGCAAAATTATAAACTACAAAATTTTATCATCGCCACACCAAGTAGTACATTAATGTGTTTCATTAGTGAGACAGTAAGTTGTTTATTAATGATAGAGCTTTTAGTTTTGAAGTATCATTATTAGTTACCAAAGTAGTTCTAAAAGTGTGTTTTAAAACAAAAATACGTTTAGAATAGGAATGAAGTCTGATAAATTAATATTATTAAAAAAAAGTTACTTTAGATCTTATAGTTATTGCGTTAATACTTCCTTGATTTCTAATAGCTTAGTTATTGTATATTTGCCAACAGTAATAACTAAAATTCTTAAAATTGGAGGAGTATAACTATAGCAAAGTATAGTTATCGAAGCTCACACATTTATGTCTACGTGAATATTTTAATATTTTCTTCGTAAAATTAGTTTTATTAAGACTTGTTTTCAAATATATTTTATTTAAAAAATATAGCTTATTGATTTTCTAGGTATTTTAATTATGTTTACGAACTAAAAAAGTCGCTATTAATAAAAGCTTGAATGTGATAACCACGACAAAGATGTTAAAGTTATTATTGGTATGGTAGAGTTTTTCCAAATATTTATCGTGCGGAGAGAACTGGACCACGTATTTCACGCAATATTTCCCTACAATTTCCGTACACCAGCCAACGAGTAAAACAAATTATGATCTGCAATTACTCTGATTGACCGCACAATCCATCTATAGCTCATATTTCCTGAAGCCAGGCAATATTTCATGAATGAGATGCAGGTGGTGTAACGCGAAACACAGACAGCGCTAGCAAAGCATACAGCGTGCCGTAGTTGAGCTCTAGCTGCTCGGAATTCTTCCCGCAGACTTGCTGACATTCTTCACATCTCCGACATTCCCCAGTATAACGTTCAGGTTGTAGGCAGCAGGCCCTCGAGCCAGCCAACCAACCGCCCACACACGTGCGCGCTGAATATCGAGTACAGTCGCTCCATTCTCTTTCACGTCTATGCGGTAGCTTGGTTTGTGTCTAGCTAAATAAGCAACGTGTTGTTTAACCCTCTAGAAGGATTCGTTCTCACGAGCCGTTCAAAAAGTGTACAGTTCGTCACCTTCATTGTAAAACCTCGTAACTCCATTTCTCATATATTATAAAAGGAGGAGAGCAAAACTATGCAACTTCTCTTACACTTAGAAAAAATACATAATTGTGTATGTCTTTAACAAAAATGTAATTCTTCTATTTACATCTAAGGATATTTCTTTGAAAATAGCTTGTGAAGATGGCTTAAAAGGGCTAAACTGTCCAATCTTCAAAAAGTTAAGGCAACAATTGTTCTAGCAATGAAGGAGACAACCTGCAATGAAAACACACTAAAACTTTGCTTACCATGACAGCAGCTATTAAGAAAGTTTATCAAAGCATGATAATGAACCTCAAAAGGAAAATATCAAAACGTGTGCTTATGTTACCAGGGTTCGTATAAATACACATAAATTATCTGATTCAATCGAAATGATTGCTATCAGTTAAATGGATGGGCCATCAAGTAGCGAAAGACAATTTTTAAAAAAGTAAATATTCTAATATCTACTCAATTACACAGTGGCGCTGTAACATTGTTTAATAAACCAAAGTGCTGTTATAGCTGCCATGCCGTAATGACAGACCGAGCGAGGCGGAGCAACGGTAACACGCTGGTCTCGCGTTCGGGAATACTCGGGTTCGATACCCGGCTCCGGCTGTACTGGGTTCTGTTTTTCATGGTTTCCCGAAATCGCTCCAGGTAAATACTGGGATGGTTTTTAACGTAGGTCATGGCCGCTTCCTCTTCCAGCTTTTCCCATTGTGTGAATGTGCATGTAATCGTCTAAAATGACCACGCTGTCGACGAGAAGTAAAAACCTAAACTCATCATAACAGCGCTGTAGTACATTCGCTACAGTGCAAAGTTTGAAATGTTGCTTACACAGTGAGAATATCGCGAGAGTCACTGTCTTGAAAGTAGCTATCGCCAGTTACAATATCGCGAAAATGAGTCTTAAAAGGCTCTGGCACCTGATAGTCTATTGGCGCCGGCTACTTGTTTCCAGAGGCGGAGCAGTCCTCAGTAAAAGCTGTTTCTAGTTAAATAGATGCCAATAATACGAAATATTTAATGTATATAATAATTTTACTATAATAAAACTATTATAATCTAGTTGGTGATCGACTATTTCCCATAAATCGCTATAGGCAACAATCGTATTGACAATGCACATGACCCTTATGGTAGTGGTTAAAACGGTAGTTAATCCTTTTCTTATGGTTGATCTATTTTCACCAGACCTTTTATTACCGAGCATTACAAAAAAACAATCAGTCAACCATGATGTAACAAATATATTGTCCTCTTAACTGTTTATAAATTGTAACAGCTTCTCAATACTTTCTAATAAATAACAGCTTACATAAAATAATAAGTATTTTATTTCTGCGAAAACTTAGACCTTCAAAATTAGCTTAACTAGGTGTCCTGTTAGTGGTCATAATTTAAAACAAATTCTTTGCTGCGTTCGTCATAAAGTCTAAAATTTATTGTGTAGGCCTTTACATTTTGTCACCTTGTGGAGTAGGTCATTCGTGGTAAAGTGAACTCTTTTCATGACTTTCTAAACTGTCATTGATGATCACTAATACGTATAATTAACTGTGGCCTTAGTCGTAAACTGTTATGACTACGTTTATGGTAACAATATGGAAATAATAATAAATATCTTATGAGGAAGGTACCTGAAGGTCGGGGTAACGCACAGCTAACTGCATACTTACTACTGGACGTTAGTAGGCATGCGCTTGTCCTGAAGTATGACATGTAATGAATAGAGCCAGTGATTTTTGGAGATAAGAATTATGCGACATTTTGTTTCAATGACTCAGGTGCACTTCTGCAGCTCTGCTTCATGGTCAGTGATTGGCTGGTTTTAACTCTCAACGTCTTGGGGGATCTACTCGCAAATCACATACGTATGGTGTCGCAGTAACTTTATTCTGATTGACACAGTCAAATGAGGCACGCCTTTGCTCAAATACACGCTGCCAATAGCCCCGAAGCAGAGGTACAGGTGTGAACGTGAGGCACTGACACAAAATGTTGCATAATTATTTTCACCAAAAATCACCGGCTCTAGTATTGAGGCCCTACATTGGAGAGGCACCGGAATAGAAAATCGAGGAAACTAGAGATTCCCGAGAAAAACCCGTTGACTAACGACTTCGTCCAGCATGATTCCTACTTTAGAAAATCCAGGGTCGACCCTTCGTGAAATAGGACCCCAGATTGTCTTGGTGGGAGGCAAGTGGTCTGACAACAAGATATAAATGAACAGACAGGAAAAATTAATCAGCATGTAAAAAAATGCCCGACTTTGACGTAATCTGCCTATGCAATTGAAAGTAGTTACGAAAATATTTATTCCTACTACATTTTACTTAAATGCACGCGGGAAAAAAGTTACGAAGCTGCAAATAATTAGAATTACAGGTGCAGTATTTTGTGTTTTATTATAAAAAGTAGCTTACAGATTAACTTACACCGGAGACAAATGGGGCGTTTGGAGAGCGGAGCTCCTGGAATAGCCAAGCAAGTTGTATGATTTATTCATCCGCGTAAAACAACGTTTATGAATCGTAAATGTCACAGCGCCTTGCAGAATGGTGCCATTTGTGTCTTGTAGAGCGCCGAGTATAGTTTATAAACGTTAATAAACCGATTCCCTTCACTGATAGCAATACGAATTGCTTAAGAGGATGTCTTCTGCGAGCTGACTGCCTACTTTCTGTGCACGTAAACGTACTAAACTAATACGACTTCGTGTCTCTAAATGAATGTCATTTCATACAAAAATTTATTTACTCTAAAAGTTTTTCATTGACGCAACACACATTATGTTTGTATATTATCCACCAAAATTAGCTAGGGCGCAAAGAAAATTGTTGTTTAAAGTGCAAAGTAACGTTAACAAAAATTGTCATGCTATTAAAATAGTACAATGTAATTTTTTGCTAAGATAAGTTGTAGCTTTTTACGAAAAACTTTACATAGAAAAAATTTCCACAAAGGAAATAAAATAAAATTTTTACTTAACACTGTATATAATAATTTCCTTAAAGCTACTGCGCAGTGGCTAATATTCAAACAAACTTTGCATTGTGGCTAAGAAAATGTTTAAGTACGTATTATTATTGATCCGTGAGACACTATAGCATAAAGGCGTCTAAGAGTTGGAAGCCATGTAGTCGGCAAACCTGAAAGTGACTTTAAGGGGTAACCCATGTTTTAAATGGAGCCGACTGCATGTCAAAGTCTAATGCATGCCTTTATCGTAGTTTCGTTTGTATCCAATTATAACATTTTCTGATACAAAAGTCTATAAAAAGGCAGTTTTTTGAACGTGTCGTATATAAGACTTCAAGATAGCAGTTACAGCGTGCGTACTGTTTTGAAAGTATCATTAAGTCACTGCCTGGAACGTGGTTTATTTCGTTTGTAAACCGATTTGCATGGACCCTGAAAAATTTGCGGACTCTTTGTGATTCAGTATATAATTCCTACGCCTGTAGACTATGTTAGTGACATTTTCGCAATTGTACCACTGCTTATTTGACACCTCTTGTAGGGCTCTGAGCTTATAACTAGAGGCCCGATTATGTGGCGAAAATAATTCGCATAGTTTGGTTCAGTGACTTATGTGCATATCAGCAGCTCTGCTTCATGGTCAGTGACTGCATAGAGATGATGGTATATCGCGAACGTTTTTTGTGACATACTTTTGAAATCGCTGTAGTTTCTTGCCACACATGTGATTGGGTGATATACGTCTGACTCAACGTAGCTATCTGCAGACCAGTAACAGGCGTCAAATATTACAATATTGGTATTATTATTGGCTCAGTCAAGTATGATAACAGCTCCACGTACAAGCGAAAGCCAGCAACCTTTTGATAATCTGAACGTACGTTGAAACGTAGTCAAGCTTTCACGCGATTAGCCGATTAACTATCATCTCTAGAGACATTTCATCTCTTTGAACGAAGACACGATGCCAATAACCAAGAAGCCTAGCTGCCGATGTACACGTAAGGCGTTGAAACAAAATGGTGCAAAAATCTTTCGTGACAAACTTGTGGATCTACTTATAATAGAGAGGTAACCTTCATGTGGTCAGTAAAACTGAGAATTCTTCCGCCTGAATATATCTTAAATGAGTTTACTAGTTTCACAAAAAATCTCCTTCGAACACACTGCAAGCAGTTTAAGGAGCTTCCCTGGATAGGTTGCGTTCGTGTGTGTGAAGCAGGAGCAGTAAGGTTGCCGTTGACCGACGTATGTCAACTCAGCTGGCGTGCAGTGCAGCCTTTTCCTATGGCACCTTACGCGATGAGCCCATTATTTTATTTGTAGAGAGCATAGTTCTAAGTCAAACGCTTGTTTCTATAGTTGTGTTTTTTTAATCCGGTTGTTTTTCTTCCAGATACGACAGGTCTGGAAACCTAATTTTTGGCAATTTTGAGAGGACCGAAAATGATGTTTGTAATAAACGTTCAGATTATTTAAAACTATAGCGACATGGTTTGAAGTGTGTGATTTTTTCGTAGATATGCAAATACACTGTGAGTTAAATAGTTTCATCTAAGAAGAATAGCCGTAACTCGCTGCAACGCACTTGAAGCGCAGGCAGGGAGGCCCCTTAAGAGCCAGATAAGCGACTGTCTTAAAGACTGCACTTTTTCTGGTTGGATTATCGGTAAAGCCACTGATTTTTTATGGAAAGTAGAACCCTGCACCAACTTGTTTCAGTACCTTACGTGCACATCTACAGCTCTACTTCCAGGTCAGTGATTGGATGGTTTTACTCTCGGAGTCTTGTGATTCTACCTAGTAATCACAGGGGTTGTGATGTCACAGGAACCTCGTTCTGATTGGCGCAGTCAAATGAGTGATGCCTCTGCACAAATATACTCTGACAATAACCGTGACGTAGATCTGCAGGTGTGCGTGTAAAGCAATGAGACTAATTGGTGTAGAACTGTTTACATTAAAAATCACAGATCTCTGAGGTAATAATGGAGAAGAAACCTTCAAGTGGTCAGTGAACCAGATAATTTCTTCTGTCTCAAAATATTTGGTCGCCGGCCTCCGTAGCACAGTCGGGTTAGGCGCCAGTCGACGGCTCGCGATAGGTCCTGGGTTCGAATCGTGTCTCGGGCGTGGCCGTTGTTTTGTTCATTCACTTAATCCTCGTTGTTAACGGGCCACAAAACCCTCTCACCTCACATATTTAGAAACAATTTGTTCGTTTCGCAACAAAAAAAAAAGTATTTCTTGGAAGACGATGCAACACAGTTAAGGTGCGACTGACTGTCTTAAATGGCAGCATTTACCATCAGTGTCTGAGACACTCGGAATATTCCCGCTAGTAGAGAGAGCCACAAGGTCACACCTTGGCTTGACGTAATTAATTTATAATGTGGTTGAGCGCTCGAGAGGTAACTGTGTCGTCCCCGGGGTAACTTGACCCGCGCGCGAGAAGACGAGTAGGAAACACTCGCTCTTAGACTCGGAGTTGTCGTGGGGGACGGGGGTCGTGTCTTCCTTCCCCGCCACAGACAGATGGTAGCGGTGACTGCAGCAGAAGTGCGGTCCCGAGCTGACACTGCTATCACGCTTACAAAGGACTTGCAGCCGTCCTGCATGCCAACCACAACGGCATCGCCTGAAGCCAGGGCAACTGTGGGCTCGCAGGCTATGTTGTTGGTTGTCGTAACACGTGAGGTTGCGCCCTTGAGTGGGAATGACACTCGCGTGTGACGCGGAATGCCAGGCATGAGTTGTAATTGCTACTCCATGTGGTATGAAACCCTAAGAGCATTCCAATAGAGTGGTGATGATTGGCTCGACATATCAACTAGAACTAAAGTTAGCGTAATTATTTCTCAATTAAGGAAATTAATAAATACGTATTGGGGAGTGAACCCGAGGGCAGGGTATCACACCCTGAGAAGCAGACTTCTAAACTGAGACCTCATAGAGTTGCGCCGTTCCCTGATATACAGCATGAAGTTCTATAAAGTAGAATGAAGAGACTAGGTTTGTAGCGCTGGTGAGGGGTGACGTCATATGAAGGAGCGTGGGAAACGAGAGATACCCGAGAAAACCCCGTTGACCAGCGGCATCGTCCGGCACGATTCCCACATGCGCAATTCCGGGGAGAGAACCGGCCTGGAATTGAACCCGGATCGACTTGGTGATAGACAAGTGCTCTAGCCACTGTGCGCCAACCGCGCTAGCAAAGAGACAGACTAAACATTTAAAAAATAATGAAATTTCCCTCCCTCGCCCCTTCTTTTTCTCAAAAAAAAAAAAAGGAGTAACATTACATGACTATACGTTTTTACATACTCACACTTTTAATTTTACTCAGCATTCGCCTGGAGTGATTACGGAAAACCCTGGAAGGATGGCAGGAGCCGGGGATTGAACCTGGATCCTCCCGAGTGCGAGGCGAGGGTTTTACCACTGCTCTACCGCGATAGGTTAGTACTATAATTTCTTTATGGGGTTGCTCTTTCTCAGATTTTCTACAACTTTTGATTTAAAAATTCTGCAGACCTTGGCTGCTTTAAAAAGTGTTACGAGGTCGTTGCTGAGTTCAGCCACTCCTAAACTAACCTAAGTAACCGTAGTGTGCTTGTTCACAAGGGTGCCACGTGATGGCCCTAATATTTTAGCGGCATGCCCCGCCTGCAGCCCAGGAGACAGAGACGCGAGAAGGAATGTGAGGTGCCTCGTTTATCTGCCAGCATCCCCTGTGGGGCGATCGAACCCCGTCCGACAATCTTCACGGCTGTTTTACTCTCAGCCTCTGGCTTATCTTGCCCTATCCATTAACAATCCTCCCTTCTCCACTTCCTCCGTTTGTAATCTTTACTCCTTCCGTTTACCAAACCTTCTCCTTTCCTCTTCTCTTGCCCACTGATGGGAACATCGCGTTGTTTGTGCAGCATCTTTTGGGGAAACCACTAATAACACTCCACGTTAAAAAAATGTTAGTTTTAAGAAGCACTGAAAAATATTGAAATCATTAAATAAAAAGTAACAGAAACCACAAAATTTTTTATGAAACACTGAACAAGAAAAATACTCTCATTCTAAGAACAGAAATAAATATTTAGCACATTGTTAGGACATACGTACTTTCATACACGCTTTATATATTGAGACCATACTGTGGCAATTTCTCATAAAGTAGTGAAGAAAGAGTGTCTTAAATTTAAACTCTATATTCACCTCTCCCGAAATGAAGAGATGATTATAAATTAATAAATAAACATTTATACTCCAACTATCAGCATAAATTGTATTTATTTAGACAGAAAGCAACCTTACAGTCAAAATGGAGTGAAACATTTTATTCAACTAACATTAATTACAATATGGAACCTATGTTAGTGTCGTCAAAAACATTAAGTTAGTTTCGTGTTGTTGGATACAATTGTTCAGGCCGAATGAAGGTGAACGCCCAGGACCCAATAGTTATTTGGCTGGATGATTCTTGTATTTTTCCACTGTCTAATTTATAACGAGAACGAAGGGGATAGCACTATTCTTAGATATTGACTTGTATTTGGGGGGGGGGGGGTTCCTCACCCTAGAAGTATCTTCATACCGGAAATAAAGTACGAGGTGCTTCATTTAACAATCTGGTTTCTTAATAATTTGATCAAAAATATGGAATTGTCAATTATCCAAGGAATTAAACGAGTGAAATTTGGCAGAGTTTACAATCGTAAAATCGTTCGTAGGTAGCTAACCCTTTCTCAAAATATTACCTCAACTGTACGCGTATTATCATTGTAGCAGCACATCGCTGCACTGTAACACACAATTCCTGGACTTAGGAGCTTCGCACTCAATAACGTAGGATTATTTTTAATTACAGATATATTGTAAGTAAATTAAACTTATTTAGCAATGTTTATCTTTTTTCGCCATACGCACTTAAACAATTGTAAAATAATTACTGTTAAGATATATTTGTTGCTGTTGATTTTTTGTATTGATTTTAAAAATAAAAAACTATAGACAGATGTCGTAGTGGTAAAACATTAGTGCCACATTCGGGAGGTCACGGGTTAAATTCCCTTTCCGGCCACATAGGTTATTTCTACAGACCATTCCTGGTGAATTTTGGAACGGTTCAGTTTCCTGTTTGTCAGATATGCTAGTTTCGTTTTCGATTACCTAGTCGTCGACGAGACGTTGTGCACTACTAATTCTATTTAATACTCTTTTTACTAGTACTAATATTTTGTACTAATTACTAATACTAACAATAAGTACTACTTACTAATACTAGGATGTCACTGACTTCATTATGACGTACTAAATAGCACACAGGCCTGGCCAGGACATTTACGGTGCGGTCGCTTTTTCTTGTTCATGCCGGACCAAAATCATATCAGTTGGGTCGTGAGCCACGTATTCCTTGGTGTACCGTATATATTGTCATTCACGTCTGTGTTTGTTGCTTGTGGTACGACACCTACGTACTTGTACCTCTGGCTGCTCGATATACTGAGAGCCATTCTCGGTGAGTAATAACACATTTTAGATTATAGTTACTGAAATCTGATCATTTAAATTTGATGTGCGTAGTGAACGTTATTTTTAGCAAAGTGTGACAAAATTCTCCTGTGATAATAAGCTTTTGAGTAATGTATAATTTTGTTTAAAACATGAAATAAAATTGTAATTACAAAAGTGTAATTATTATAACTAAAGAGAATCATACTAAATCTCTCTCACATACGCACACACGAGCCAGGTTTATTCGGTTGATAGTTAATTACAAACAATTCAAATTCTATATAATTGTTTGAGCAAAAGCAATCTGACACTGAATGTTATTATATAAAAATAAAATGTTTGTTTCCCTAACAGTTGTTTAATTCTTATCGACATTTAATTACTGCTTCCAATTATCGCCATTAACATTTATTATGAAAGTGGTTGCCTGTTAATTTCATTTCCCATGTACCTAGTTTCTCGTCCGTAGTAATTTTATTAGTGTCAGAATAATTACAAGTCAGGAAAATTTTCCAGTGAGGGATGTTTTCGAACAAGGTTATAATGCGTGTTATACGGAACTACTTTGTGTCTCGTGGCATAGTGTCATATTCTCACTCGGGCAGCCTCCGTCAAAAAATGTTGCCCTTCAAACCACGACACTTCTCGCTCGAATGGTGGGAGATATATACCGATAACTATGCCGTTTGTGGATACGAGATCAGATTCCGTTAAAACTTATCCCACTGTTGACTCGAAATACTACAATTTAAGTTATTGTAACCATTTACTAATTTTTACTAACTTTAATAACATGTTTTATATAAATACTTGTGTGCTTTAATTTTGAGTACATAACGCATTCTCAAGACTTATACGCAGTGTAAATAAAGATTTATATTAGTATAAATGTGAGTGTTTATGACAACTAATTAAACGTTAATTATAAGGTTATGAAATGCCTATACTTGTGTATAAAAATTTCATAGGCAGCCTACTTAGACTATAATGTACAGTCAAAAGTAGTCCGAAGCATAACTAATCGAACAGGTAGCCAAAACACATCAAAAAATTATAATTTTGGCAAAATCCGACTAGTAACATAAGACTCCAGTAAGAAACTTAGTCCCGGTAGCATCTATTTTTGGATACAATAAGCGTTCAGGACTTCTCCACAAATATTTCGATAATGTGAAGAATCAGGAAAATTTCGCGAATTCAATGACCTGCAGGCTAGAATCTACTATCCTATGTATACTCAGCCCTGACCATTTGTCCACTAGCTGCTAGTCAGTGGAACAGCAGACAATGAACGAATAGACTGAGCGTGAGTATGCGTACGACAATGGATTCTAGCATGCGGGTCACTGAATTCGCGAAATTTTCCTGTCCCTAACATTAATTTGATAACAGTATTTTGCATGTCAGTGGACCCATCCGTGATCTGTGGCACGAACAGTTGACTGACGAATTGCCGTGCGTAAACTCATGGTATGATATCCGAGTAAAACACTGTTGTTATATTATATTAATGCTCCTTTTGTGACGGTAGGAGAGACTTGGAAGACGTGAAGCAAACAAATAACATACTAGAGACGCTGGAAAATCGCGAAAATATTTAACTTAGTCTCCAATAAACTGTAGTACCTCAATCGTGACGAGTGTGAACAGTTTTCTGGCAAATCACCCACGTTCTGTGTTAAAACTGTACAGTTATAATTATGTTTGTTTAAGAGGGACACAGTGCTTCATATAAACAATAGCCAATATAAGTGCAAAACCTTCAGTGATATACATAGCATGTTGGAGCCTAGCACACAATCTACTTTTCCCGCGATTTACCAGTGTCTCTAAACATAACCTAACCTAAAATAACGTACAAGTCTAATCACATACATCATCACTAGAGACACTGGAAAATTGCGAAAATATTTAGCGTAGTCTCCAATAAACTGTAGTATCTCAATCGTGACGCGTGTGAACAGTTTTCTGACAAACCACACACGTTCTGTGTTAAAACTGTACAGTTCTAACTGAGCATGTTGAAGAGGGACACAGTGCTTCATGTAAACTATAGCCAATACACGTGGAAAACCTTCAGTGTTATACATAGCATGTTGGAGCCTAGCAAACAATCAATTTTTCCTGCGGTTTACCAGTGTCCCTAATCATCACCTTATCCATAAAACAAGCCTTGGCCCTCGTGAACCGAGTGCAACACTTTGGGGACATTTGATCGTTGACGTCTTTATATTGTTTGAATTAAATTATGTAAAATGCAAGTTTCAAAGTATCCTTCAGCTGAAACTGTCGAACATCAAAAATAAGTTAGTTACTGCGTTTAATTAATTCCCATGGATCGGCTTACTATTCCGAAAAAATTGCAATACATTAACGAAAGTTACTCACCCACCGAGACTGCTATAAAAATTCGAAATATGTCAAATATGCTAGACAATTTATCTGAGCATTTGTTATGTGTCAGTATACTAATTTTTTTTTATGTTTAGTTGAGATTTAATAAAATTTAAGAATAACATGTTTTTATCAACGCCAATCATACTTTCAGCCAAAATTAAAATTTATAAACATTCGTCGGTCATTATTTTCTTTTAAGTATATGACTTTTCATTTAAATCAATAATGAATTTAAAATTTGGTTTTGTAAGTTTATATAATACTGCAACAGAAAAAAATTGAAGGTCTTGGTGAAAGAAGGCTTCATCTCACATTAATTAACATCTTACGGAAAAATAAATAATATTCTAGTTACGAACTCCTCCTCCAATCTCCAAGTTTTGATTTAAAGTTCTCAATACATGAATATATGTTTGTAACGAACGTCTGCAAGACCATTAAGCATCATACATTTTAAAGAAATTTTTTTCACTTTACAAATATGGAGTGTCCTCTTCTTTCACTAAATCTTTCAATTATTTGAAAATAAACGTTAACAGTTACGGCGCAAAAACTAAAATTTGCCAATTTTCCTTCAATAAATAAGTCATATGTTGTTTTTATTGGAAGAAAATGCATTCTTACATTTGTTTAAGTTGGGTAGAGAATGCGCTTTTGGTTAGTAACTGTTACACACAGTTAACTAAGAGGTCTGCAAATAATTTTGAAGCTGCATACCTAATATGTAATCTATCTCGAAACTGCTTAGTAACATAATGACGTTCTTATCTCTATTAACGTGGTGACGCAGATAAATTAATAATTTTTCTTTGAAGATAACAACCAAAACAGAGCATAAAGTTGAGAATTGTTCTACAGCTTACAGTTTTCTTTCCTCGCCGTTCAGACCGCAAGAGTAGTCAATGGCCTTCATGCTCGCGTGTCGAGGATGCCTGACCAATGTCGTCTCAGCCCCGTCTCTTCGACGTGACAAGTTTCTGAGCTTGGAGACGGTCACCCATTAGAATCCTTCTCCTTCAACTTTCCCGTGCATAGCATTGTCTGACGCGAAATCCAATATTTTTTTACGCCGTCTAACAAGGCGAGGTTCCTTCCTAGGGCCTCGATTGTCGGATTGGGCGGGTGGACAGCTAAGCCGCGTCTATACCCGGTGCTGCATCAGGCGTCTCTATTCCAGATCTCCGTTTCGTGATTGGTGGAGAGACAGATCTTCCCTTTAGGCAATGGTGGGTAAGGTTAAGCGGGCTCTATGTCTCGTCGACAGCGAGATCATTATAGACGGTGACACACAATTTGGTACAATGACAGGAGCTGGAAGAGGAGTCGGCCATGGCCTTTGTGTTAAGGCCTCACTGTCTAGTTTAGCAGTGGTTTCGAAAATATTTTTGTAACGCAAATTAATAATTATATCAAAAATTCCTTTGGCAGTTTTAACACTTTTATATCAAAGTTTGTATATGAATTTTTATGCTGCAATACACCAAACAGATTTTTAGGTTTTTGCCCCCGAAATAGTACACATTTTGTAGTGAAAATAAGCCAAAATGAAACAAAATATTTTTTTCCTCGCAAACGGTACATTATTTTAATAAACGCTCTCGCAAAATTGTGTATCGTATGACTGTACACTGTCTCAAATTTTTTCAAGGCATTTGGTTAAAAAATATTTGCGTTATTTGCAATTGTTTGAAATAAACGAGAGATCATGGCCTTAAGGAACCAACCCAGCATTCGCATGGAGCGATTTTGGGAAACAATGGAAAACTGAAATCAGGATGGCCGGAGCTGGGATCGAAGTCGGGTCCTCCCGAATTCGAGTCTAGCGTGTTGCCGTTGCGCCACCTCACACTGTAGTAATGCTAGGGAAGGGAAATCAATCAGCTAACCACTCATATTATTGACATACCGTGTTCAATTTTAGCTTATTTTTCAACTTACGAAATACTCATCAGATCACCTTTCTAGTGGGGTGAAATTTTGACCAGTCATTTCAGGTAGATGCACAAGTTTACTTTTAGGTGTCATCTTGTAGGTTAGGGTCTGTACTACCCTTATAGTCCGAGTGTACAACGATTTACACACAGGGGTATCTATGGCAAAGGGGAGGTGGCATAGGTGGTCATAGTCTAAAAAAAATGGTCAAACCATACTTGTGGTTAAATTACACTGAACTTCAGTGTGAAATGTATTTATAAAATAACACTTGTTTGGGGTTTTGTGGGGATAAGAAAAGGGGAAGGGGACTATAATACAAAAATTATTGTGTCTTGTACTTGATAAAGTTATTTTAGTAAACACTTCACCAGTTAAATGATTGTGTACGTAATGTCATCTTTGTTTTGAAATTAATGCTCTAAGATTATTAGTATTTCATTACACAATTTGAAAATAAGATTTTGAGTCTCTATTAGAACTTAATACGCATTGTACAAAGTTACTTTGAAAATGGCACTAAGCCACCTAAAACGATTTTATCGAACGAAATGTAAGTTGCATATTGGACCATGCACATAGTATTGTTTTTATAAATCACTAACGATGTTTATTTTATGATTGAAGTGGTGACATAGAAAAAAACTGGTAACTTTGCATTATTTGTCATAAACAAAACACAGAGGAACTTGTCTGTCCGCTTGATAATCCAGATTCTGTACGTAGAGAGGGAGCATACAAAATCGTAATCAACCTAGCTTGCCAATTTAAAGAAGTTGTGTTTCACCACATCCAAATAATAGAACTACCAGATGAACAGTATGTGAAGACACACCGTGCATCCTGGCACAAATCATGTGGTCAACTATACAAGATTTCAGCTCTTGACCGGGTCAAGCAGCGTCAACTAGCACCTCTTCCAAAAAAAAAAAAAAAACTAAAACGAACGCCCACAAGTAACCCTGAAGTGTGTATATTCTGCGGTAATGAAACTAATCCAGCAGAACATTCATTCCAGAAGCTGAGTCTAACAAAATAAATTTAAAATAAAACAGTTTTATTGGGAAATATTTATGTCGATGCATGCCTTTCAGCAGGAGATCTGGTGGCAATTGACGCTAAGTATCATCGGAACTGCTAGACTGGAACAGGCGATACTGTCAATTAATTAAAAAGAAGGAACATGCAAAACCTGTTAATGTTGAGGTTGTGGTAAAAAAATTAGTTGCATGAAGAAATTGCTGCAGGGCGTAAAATTTTTCCACTTCAAGAACTGAGAGATATGATGACAGAAATGTTGGCAGAACATGGCATCCAAAATACGGTGAATAGAACTCATTTGACAGAGAGAGTACGCGAACATTTCTCGGATCTAAAGAACGAAAAAGTTATTCGAGATCGTGTTTATATTTTCTGCTTAGAAACCGCCCGAAAGATAATTGCATATGCATATCAGACACCAGAGGAAGAATCGCATACTTTACTGCATCGATATTGCGTAAATAATTTTTTAATCATGACACTTATTTAAGTTTCAAATAAGAATTTCCCAAAGACTGTGAAGAATTATCAGTTCCAACACCTGGAATTTTATGTTTACGTTTAACACAGTCATGAAATTTATTGTCAAAGCAATTTTTTTTAAATACCTTTATAAGCAAAATGTGTTTAACAATTTATTTATTTTTTTTTTAATGTTTGTCCCCTTTCAGTTAGAATTTCAATACAATTTGTTACGTTGAAGATAAAATTAATTTTACTTTTTTCTTTATAATACCCTTAAATTAAATTTTTTTTCCAGTTTCTACTCTCCTTATTAATTCCGCAGAGCACATAAATATTAAACTGAGTTGTAAAGTAATTTAACGTTTAATTTTATATTCCGCAAGTATAGTTTAGGTATTTTTTTTTTTTTTTTTTAATTTTTGTCACTCTCACATCCCTCTCCCTATTGGCCAGATTTCCCTGGGTGTACATCGTTGTAAACTCGGACCAGAAATGTAGTACAGACCCTAACCTACAAAATGACAGCAAAAACTTAACTTTTGCAACAATTTTAAATGAAATGTTAGTTTTACTATGCCTCAGCACGCCACTATTCTGCTTGCATGCTATATGTCTGCGTGTCTAAGTGCTTTCGAACCCCTAAACACTTCTTAACTCGTACACCAGACTTCGCCAAACTTGATGACTTGCAGTAAGTTGTAACCACACTCTACTTAATGCAGTTTACTGTCATGCTGAATGCTTCATTCGAAATTCTAGTATTTCAAAAAATTTGGGTACTGTGTATATGTCAAAGACCATTCAATGTGTACCGAAAGTCCGAAACTAGTAGGTGCGTGATACGAGTAGTAAAATAAGATATCAATACCCTTAGCCAGTGTAATTTTGAATATAACTTTTGCTAACTTATGTTCACATCCGTTATAAGTGAATTTATAATAACCAGTCGCATTCGTTCAGGATCGCTCTGTTAGAAACATGACCAACATCCAGTCAATTATCTCAAATAATTTGATCCGTTCATATATCCTTCAAAACTTTGGTAAAATCACACTTTAAACTAATTAATTTATAAAAAATACAGCCATCTAAACTTGTTCGATTTTTTGCATATTCATTCTAAAGAAGTTGACTGTAAGGCTATGTAGTGTATGTCCGTGCTTTGTTTTCTTGCGTTTGTTTACGATGAGTTGCCCACTGTACTGCGACGTTAAATTATTTTTGTCTTTACTCTATATTACAAAAAATTCTCATTTTTGTGCGAAAACGATTTAAAAGATTCTCCTCCGGTTGTGTCAGGTGGCGATGTAGAGCCAAGAGCAGACGTGTGGCGTGGTGTTGTAAACGGGTGATCGGATAGCGGACGGATGTGGTGAACTGTTTGCAAATGCGCCTTAAACCAGTTTGTCTCAATGTTTAGTAGAAGGTTGTAGGCGCCGCGGTTAAGGCGCTCACCTCCCACCAAGGCAAACCTGGTTCAACTCCCTGCGGAGTCGACCCGGATTTTCGCATGTAGGAATCATGCCGAACGTCGTTGTTGGTCAGTGGGTTTCCTCAGGTATCTCCTGTTCCCACCACTCCTTCATACAGGCCTGCTCCATACTCACCTCACATCACTCTATTGTCAGCATTGAAAACGGGGCCTTTTAGCACTGGCCACAATCTATCCATCCTACATGGAGTAACTAAATGAGTAACGCTTGAAAAGTGGATTCACACTGATGAGACAGGGCAATATTAACTTAAATTGTTTTCAGTCCAAAGTATTTATTTTTCTGTTTTATGTTTTGACGGTTTAATTTATTATATAGACTAAACGATGGAGAAATTTTTTGGTACAAAATTAAAGCAAAGATTTTTCACAACTTACACTTGTTCCGTATCATTAACAATTCAAACTTAAGAAACTACAAATAATATATATTGACTTAACTGTGGTATATTAATACTATATACGAATGCATGCTTCAGTACGAGAAATATGACAAATTTTTCTACGATACCCATGATTGTAAAATTAATGTATTTTTTTAAATAACGCTCTCAGTTTTTTTTTTTTTTTTTTTGCGTCCCGACATAAGACGCGTTCGGATAAAAGGTGTTTTTGTTTTAAAATTAAAGCCAATTTGGAAGCAGTACGTAATGTATTTTCATCCAACAGCTTTTTGAGAAATAAAACCGTTTGGTAATACACTCCGTAGAATGCATGTGTGTATTATTAAATTATTTAAAAACACAAAGTGATCAAAAATATCGTAAAAGACTCAGTAAAAATTACACGTGGTATGTTTCGCCGGAGGATAAGTTAGGGATGTGGCTCTTCCTACACGAGAAGCACCTGTCCCGATGAATGGACGAAATGAAATGAGATGGAGAGTTATTCGTAATGCAGGAGAAAATCCGCCACCTGCCAATAGTAACTTCCGCCACGTTACTATGTTCGAACGTGTGTGAAGGATTTTAATTATTGTAATACTATATTCACGTACTATTTCTTTTGATAGCATTCTATTTACCTAATATTTACTCATTATTTAAAACTTGTAAATCAGGTAAAATTCTCTGACAACTTTCATTACTTTTTATGTTAAGTGTGGCACAGTTACGTCCACAGTTCGAAGTAATGTTACTGAATCACCTGAAGTAAACGTACGTAATTTAGCAAGAACAAGAGGTTCACAAAGTCTGTTAAATAGCCTTTATTTAATGCTAAATATAGTTTACATCGTATTTTGGGTAAACTGCGAATTTTATCGGAAAAAATATGCACTTCAGAATTGCTGTTCATCCACTTGTACTGTAAAGTGAATATTTTTGAAGGAACGTGGCTAAATTCGCGTGTTTTCAGGGCGTAAATGAAAGGAAACATTTCCAGAGTGGTAAGCCAAATGTAATTGCAATGCCGGGAACATTATTAAAATATATAATGATATAAATGATTGGCTCATAAATGAATGATGCCCGTGTGTATTGCTGTAATTCAAGCGAAAATCTTGGGCGTAAAAGCGAAGAGTGAATTTGTGAAGTGTGCACGTATCAGAGTCACTTTTATCGCTCCCTTTCTTTAGTCCCCAGATTGCACAAATCAGCTTACGTAGTCATCGCTTTTAGTCTTGAAGGCCTGAATTGTCCTGCTGTTAGAGGAAATTGTTCTTCTTTGATGCTCTTACTTTTCGTGTGTCCACTTTGCTATCTTCCGTATTCACGCGTTCTTCCTCTTGTTGCTTGGAAACACTTTTACTTAATTGCATCATTATTTACTTTCCAGATTTTGCAAATTATTGCAGTTACCATAAAATATCAATATAAAATATTTCGCAGCATTGCTTTATTTTAATTCGTTTTCCTCGCCGACTCATTGTATAGGCCTAAGTTAAGGAGAGTAAATTATTTTTTGTTTGTATCTATGCTAGAATAAAGCATTTTGTACACAGGTCACAGAATATTAAACAACGACGTTATTATATTTATAAACCATTTTCTTTTTAAAAACAAATTGATATGGCATCGTTTCTAAAGGCGTTTGTTTATTGATGCAGTAAACTGAACATTATAAGGGCCAGAGCAAAGGTACCATATATGTGGCAGGGCGAGTCACCTGTCGAACATACATACATGCCACCCCTAGCTGTTTGTGTTCATCTCAGACCAGCCACATTGCTTAAGGATATTTTAGGCTATTTTTCAATGGCCTGGAAGATATAAGCGAATAAGAATTGTCATTCACAGCAAATATTCACTCATAAACTCCTAAACATAGTGTTTGCACTCCTTTTATCCATATAGCAATATTTCTCTATTCCCAGTGTAATAAACGGCTTCCACCTGAAAGCGGTGTCGTGAAATGTGACTGACCGCCATCGAATATAACATGTAACACTCCAGGGCTGCGAGGTAGGCAGCGCCCTCTACTGTTTCCGTCTGCCTGAGTAACCTTCCACGACGTTAAAAAACTAATATAAAGGAGTTAACAACAAGTTTGACTACATAATTTGCGTGGAACCTCGCTGTTATTATTAACACACAAATGTTACTATAGCATTATTCTTTCTATACTTGTGCAAAAATCTTAAACCAATTTCTTTTTTAATAATGTGTTAATACTTGGAACCATTTTGCAATAATTTTGACAGTCATGCTGCAACACATCCAATACCTGCATATTTACATGTAAGAAGTTAGCAATAGAAAATTTGTTATTTTATTTTCAAATAAATAGTCATCGTGTAAACGCAAACTTACTTTACTTTTCATTGCTAGTACTAAATCAAAATGTCAACTAATCATACATTTCAAAAATTAATCATTCTCTGGGATGCACCTCTTTTTAGTAGCCTCTGACTTTCGGCTGTAGGGCCTACGTACAAATTATTAAGGATCTCTTCTATTTTGCGTTTTGGTGACAATAAGTCGATATGTAACAGTAACGCCACAATTTTGTCGAATACTAATGAAATACAGATATTATTCACTTACCTAAGGAATGATTTCTCTACGGGAATATGATACGTACATTATTATGTATCTTAACAGCTGTTTATGGCCAAGCAATAATAAAATAATGCAATCAACTTGCAAATAACAGCGTTTTGGAATTTTTTAAAGCTCGTTGTCTACATACTACTTTACTATGAGAAGAAGCAAAAAGGCACATATTTTACTTATCGCTTGGAAGGTCATGAGAGCTGGTGTGGATGTTATGTATGGGGCAGCGATGGAATGCAATGACGGGACAATGGGAGTGTTCTGAGAGAGATCAACCGGTCAACGAGGAAACACTCGTCACGTTTCCCCACATGTGAAAATCTGGAGCGGCTCCACCGTGAATAAAATTCATCTTAACCAAATCGCAGTGACGGAAGGCGAGTTTTCTTACCACTGCATCTCCGCAGAATTCTAATAGTGTTAAATACATTAGTTATGGGGATAGCATAGCACCCTGTATAACAGACTGTTTGATAGGTAGACCGTAGGGGTCTGCCACTCTTTGAAGGATGACATTAATTGTAACCTAGTGAAGGAAAAGCTTCGGTGTGTTTTGGGCCGCGGAAACATGAGACTCCCGAGAAAACCCGCCGACCAGCGGCATCGTCCGGCAAGATTTCCGCATGCGGTAAACCGATCCCTTCGTGGGCGCACGTACAAGTTACCAACTTTTTTTTTTTTTCATTAAATTTTTGTTGGGTACCCCGGTGACCGAAAATTAAAGGGAAAAGGGAGTTAAGCCGAGGAGAACGGGTGGGAGTTCAATCCTGAGGACAAATGATGAGGGAAATGTGTATAAAATACTGAGCCTAATGTGATTTATGTGGGTGGTATATGGCCTTGAAGATGAAGATTTAAAACGTGTACATACACGTTAGAAAAACAAGCAAATCATATCACGATACATAAATCAGCATACAGGAAAATATGTGTAAACACAGGTAACAAATAGGAAATGGCGTTACAGAAAGTATATCCCTTTATGCATAAACAGGGGTTGGTTTCTTCCTTTCTCCCTAATCTGAGTGATCGTTTGCCAAAGGGATTTGACATGAAATGGAAATAATCATAATGCAAAGATAAATTTTAAAAAGGTTGCTTTGGCAGTAAGTCTTTATGCCGGCCGTTTCCTTAGAAATCACATCTGTTGGAGGTGGATGTGTGGCTAATGCTTGTGTTGTAAGCAGCCTGAAACACTGTCTTGCAAGACGTGTCCGCTTCTTAATGCCAGTTGCTTGTCATTTTATAATGCTTTTACACATTTTTCAGTCTTCACCTTTGATGCCGTCCACCACCCTCATTAATCACTTTAGGCCCAATGTTGCATATAGACTATTACCTTATCCCTCACCATTTGTCTTTAGGATTGCACTCCCGACAGGTCAGCATATATTACGACTAGTGTATGCATATACATTTATGGATACGTTGATACATACGTACACATACCTTTTTATGACGTGTCGGGAAAGGGATCCCTTCAAGCAAACGTCAACTAGGATTCGCCTAAGCACAGTAGACGTGACGTCACAGAATGCGTACGAACGCAGAAGCAAAACTATCAAAGTGAGGCGAACTCTAACCACATGAAGGGACAACGGTTAGCGCAGTGGCTGGGGCGCGCTCGCCTTCCACCTAGACGATCCTGTTTCAATTCAAACCTCCCTGTTAGGGCTTTCCGATTTCCCCACATTCTGATGCAAATTTGTCAAGCAGGCTGCAAAGGTTTGCTTTATAAAAATACAAGGCTATGCAGACATACTAGGTTCTGTGCACAAATCTGTAGTGTGTTTTGCTAAATAGTGCATACATTAGTCACCTTAATTAATTTAATTATGACTTAATTTATAGCGAAACGTGTATTGAATTTGATGCTGAATTTTAAGAAAGACATTTAATCTCAGGGTTTACGAAAAAAAATAAAATAAAAGGTGGTATATATTGTTATGTATCTTTGTTTAAAACGTAGTGATCGATTTACGGTATACATATATGCACATTTGTATGTGTAATGTTGCCTTTTACTAATTATTTTGTAAATAACTGCGAAACTGTTGTGCATGGTCTTAATGAGAGCTGGCCAAAATACTTCATTCGAACACGGCAAGCCAGCTATATGGTTGTAGGTTATTCGCGTATCAGGGACAGAACGAGACTCGACCAACAATACGCAGAAGCCAATCAGACTCAATTTTAGTACATTATAACCTCGGGTAGCCAACAGCTGAGCAAGTCCGCCAACATTTGATACACCGCCGCACCATTTCGCTTCTGTGTACCATTGTCCTCTGTGTTGGTTTAAAAGGATAGTCTAACGAACGCGATAGATGTCGGCGCGAAAGTCCGGAGGACGAGTGACTCCGTCTCTGACGTGGAACAGTGGGTTTTGTGCTGTACGTCTGTTGATTGAATTTACCGCGGCGGCGTGACACTCGAGTGGCTACCGGCGTGGCGTGATCAGCTCTATCATGGAACCCCTAGACGCCCGACCATCAATTCCCCTGGGCAGCCCATGTTTTTCCTTTTTTATCCAGAAAATACACGTTGGCTGAACAAAAAAATAAATAAATAAAATACCTTGTGTACCGCAGGCGGGTTTGACGTTCTCGAAGCCATCCCTGATGAGAGGCGTACCACATGTCGAAAGCTATTGATTTCAGAGTCCTTTCCGTTTGTGATGTTTACTTACTGGCTTGACAACACGCTTCGACTTTGCTGAAAAAACATTCTGCGCCTCTGAAATCTTGTTACGTTGTAACAGGTAGGGAGAAATGTTTAAGCAATTAATACACTTCGTAGTACTTTCTGAAGATGATAGAAATACGCATCTTAGTTACAACGTTATACAAATGCAGATGTTTAATGAGAACTAACATAATATATTTAGATGGTGAATCGAATAAACTTTTTCTACTTTCTCCTACTGCCATTTAAGAATTTTATGACAAATTGCTCTTGCATGTTCATAATAAAACAATATTTATCTTATTTAAATAATATTTCGTCTTCAAGGCAACACTCATATTCAAAATTTCTTTTAAGTTCCTAGTCTTTTAAACTGTCTGCTCTGCTAAGTATATTGCACCAATTTTAATTCCTGTTGGATTCGTTTCGCTCTTACAAGTAAGTTATAAACTTTTGCAATTCAGCATATGTGTCACTTTAGGGCATCTTATTCGGCAAACGTTTATTCGGCTTAAATTGTATGAATTTTTAAAAGTATTAATACACGTATTTATCCATTTTTATTTGAACGCAATGTAACACATTCTTCCAAATTTTTGCCAGAATTCTTACGAGATATTTAACGTAATATTCATTATCCTCACTTTCTTGGTTATACATGTAGCAAGGATAGAGCTAATAAACTGATATTTCCATGCGTACAATTCCAAGAAGTTCGTCTACCACGGATACCTGCATCACCATTTTTTATTATTTTCTATACTGCTGATCTGACGGGTATTCTCGGGTGATGCTGCGCCCGTGGAGGAAAATCCCTGGATGACCGTCTGATATAGGGGCATCTCGCATGGAAACGACGGGAAGATTTATCCTGGTAGTTGAGTATATATCAGGGAACTCGAAAACAACCCTGATCACTCTCTGAAGCCTATAACCTGAAGAAAGTGAAGTATACAATACTCTATCTTTCTCCCGTCGTCACATATTTATCACACTAAGTCCGCCGTGAAATTGTCTGATAGAAGTCCTCCGGCCCACCAGCTGCCACGTTCCTATCAACTCCCCCCTGACTCCGCCGGAATCCCTTTATATCAGCTTCGTAGTCATTGGCTAAACTGCTGGATAGCACTTCAAAACAACCAACTAAACTTCAAGCAGAATAGGTAGTGTGTTACACTTACGTTTCTTGTTCAATAGAAGTTTATTTCCCTTGACATAACACAAGTCTATCGATACCGGAAGCAATAGACGTTTGCACAAGACGACCTTTTATTATTTCACAATACATATTACTTCTGACAGACCTCTGACACTCCTGACACTCATTATCTTGCGTGGAGTATAGTCGGTCGCGCTAGAACGCCCCCTCGTCACGTCAATGGCGCTCGGTTCCTACATTCTGATCGTTAGTGGCAAAGTTCGGTAAGACTCTACTTTATATTTTCGTAATTCGTAAAATACAGAAAAAAAAATATTCTGCTCGAAAGTCATATTCTAATAAAGAAGCAGAATTTAATGCACGAAGAGTCATTTGAATCTGCGATTATTTAAAGAGGCAGCCAGCCTGCGTTTAAGATCAGCCGATATTTTTTGAGCATTTTCCAGTGCAGAAAAAAATTGTATTTACTGTACCATGTCATACGTCTGCTAAAAGCTTGAGATGCACTTTGCATTTGGCGCGGTAAATGTGGACGTTTTTACATTAAGGGCGTTCAAGTGTAAAAAAAATGCATAATTTTATAACTGTGCGGCATAGCGTTCGTTTTTCTGTAACTTAATTTTCCACTTGTGAAAATTTTTTAGCTCTCATAGTTGTCCCATTGCGGCATGTGAAAGTCAGAGATTGTAAGCTACGGGAACATGGTAATTACAAAAACCAAGTGACTTACTTGAATGAAATAATTTGCATTGTAATTAGATATTTTAAGCCATATGCTAGAAGATTTAAAAATACACAATGAAAATTCTTTGTACTTAAAAAAACTCTGAAAATGATGAAAATTTATTTTATTTACAGCAATTTTTAAAAAAGACAAAATTACTTTGTTGCGTGTTTTTAAATATTTTAGCACATGGCTCGTAATATATAATTTCACTCAAAATTATTTCATTCGATATTATCTTTGAAAGAACTGTGCAATGGGAGTGCATGACTGGATTTATTTACTTGGACATACTCCATTGCGAAATAAATGACTGTCAAAAGAAAACAAAAAATAAGACAAAAAAAACATAAATAAGCAGAGTACGCTTTAGTCATCAGGATACATCCAGTTATTTCATTCGAGTAAGTCACTTGGTTTTTGTTATTACCATGTTCCCGTAACTTGTAAATTCTTACTTTGACATGCTGCTATTGGAAAACTATGAGAGCTAAAAAAAATTTACAAATATATTCACAAGTATCGTCAATAAAACGAAAACTATGTCATGCAAGGGACCGCGGTGGCCGAATGGTCAGACCATTCGCCTCCCACGAAGGCGATCCGGGTTCGATTCCCGGCGGCGGTGGGCCCCGGATTTTCGCATGTGGGAGTCATGTCGGACGATGCCGTTGGTCGGCGGGTTTTCTCGGTGATCTCCTGTTTCCCCCCGCCCTTTCATTCCGGTGCTGCTCCATAATCACGTCACCCCTCACCAGTATTAAAGACCTCTATGTTAAACGCTGACCAAAAATCTCTCACTCACACACTATGCCACGGTCGTAGAAGAACAGGTCTGGACACTTGCCTATCTAACAATGTATTTTGCTTGACCCCCTTGTTGTTTGGCTGTAGTTCGTTAAGTTACCGAGAATGTCGTACTTTTTGGCGCTGTTTTCCGGGCGGTCGGACTCAAACTCCGTCCACTTTTTTCCATTGTTTAATTTATAAAGTAAATAAAGATTGCTGGAGCCTTTTCTTAAATTTGTGAGTGAAGAAAGTATTTCATAAATTGATACAAAAATACGTTTCGATAAATTGTTTATCTTAGCGGAAAGGAAGTGGGCAGAGTTTAGTCCGACCGCCGTAACATCAGCGCCAATAAAACACAATATTCTCGGTAACTTGGTGAACTACAGCCAAACAACAAGGGGGTCAAGTTTCCAGGCGAGTGTCCAGACCTGTTCTTCTACGGCCGTGCACTATGCCATGCAAAAAATAAAAATTATGAATTATGGCCACGTGAACATCCTTGAACGCGGAGAACTTGTTACATGACAAGATTGTATTGATCGCAGGAGAGAAAACGTCTGGCCCTTTGATGGTGACGATACCATACCTACAAAGCTGATCTTTCAGCCATTGTTCTTCCTCCTACTGGGGTCGCGCGAAGGGCTACATCCTGGCCGCAATAACAAGCTCGTTCCATGACATAACTACGGAAGTACACGCTGAGGACTATCTGTGTGATGTTAACAAGCAGACGCTATTTTGTACGACTTGTCAACAAATCTCTTCCAGATAAATTTACATTTCCAGAAAACCGTTGTGCAAGCAATATTATTCAAATATTTATATTTTGTATAGCATATTGGCTGCGTTACTAAAAAAAACCGAGCGTCGTTTCCTGAACAAATGTTACTATAGGTTGTTCGGGATAAAGTAAGCACTAAAAATTTAACCTTTGAAAAATGTTACTAGCAGTTACAGAACATAATTCGACGTTAACAGTAGTTGCCTTTCTGTTTGTATGGTTGGCAACGAATTAACCGTATGTAGTTCCATGTATTTTCCTACTTAACTGCAATACTTCTGAAATCAAATCAATTGAAATCGACATATTGTCGTTGCCGGTGAAAAACCTCCTACGTGCAAAATTCAAAAATTTTCAGGAAAGTATATTATTGTTTGTTTTTGGGGTATTAACTATCACAGAAATACATACACATAATTCATTTGTATTAGTCTGTACACTTAAGTACAATTCGTACACAAATTTTATTACGAAGTCTCATTTAATACAACCGATGACACATAGGAGGTTTTTCACCGGCAACGACGATATATTATTATAGTATAATTAATTACCTTTTTTTATCAAACTATAAAGGTTCCTACCGACTGCACAGTTTATCGTCCACGCGTAAACATCAAGTGACGTGTCCAGATAGGTTAGACATTTCCTGTCATTAGCCGTTACGCGCGGAAAGATACGAATTGTCTGAAAATAGAACTTCAGCAGGGCTTTTTTGGATGCTCACTTTATTCCGAACCGCCTATACACTAAACGTACTAACAAGCTCAGGAAGAACAAGATATCGTCTCTCCGCAATTTAAGTACATAAATTCAACCGTTTTCGGGATCGTGTAATATACCTTGTTAAATTTGTAACGTGTGTGAATGACTCGGTGCAATGTTATTTTAATCTAGGCACACAATGTGCTTTTTAATTTCATTTTATTCTTATCACAAACAGTTTTTTTAGTTTAATAGTCTGAAATGATTTGTAAAATTAAAATTAATATTTATAATTACCTAAAGTTGTTTGCCTACTGCGTCACTACACTAATTCACGGCTACAAGCTTGTAAAGAAAAAGATTTATAACTTTTTTTCATTTTGGAGTTCAAATATATTTTGAGAAATGCATTTATTCACAAAAAAAACGTTTAGTCGCAAGTTTAGGTATTTCCCGTTAAAGTGGACACTTTTTAATAACCCTGCATTTTTCAGTTCGTTTCTGTACGTTGCCACTTACACTACTGTGCTTCGCTCTTGGCATCAAACCATTGTCTTAAAATTTATGTTACGTACCTATTTAATTTTCTTGCTTATTATGAAAATAATTACAACACGAAACAATAGGAATAATTATAAATGTCCAAAAATTATTTATAAATGCCACATTTGATATCTCATCTCCAGCTTATTTAATCAGTTCACAATTTTCACATACCATGTTTCATGAATGCTGCAAGTTCGATTCTTTCAAGATATTTTTCGTCGTAGCAAGAGTATTGAGATCCTTGTGCTAATCTATGCATATTTGTTTAAATTTTACATACATATTCGACCTTAGTTATCACTTGTAATTCTTTAAAAAAAAGTCAAGAGTAGTTGTATTTATAAAATAGTTTAAGTCACTTATTTTGAATGACATTTTTACTACACGCAGGGGATATAAAGTTCAAGCCATTTAATTTAATTTTAAGTTTTGTGATGTTATTTAGACATTTAACGTATTTTACGCTTAAATATAATCTCTTGTTAAGGCCTTTAGCGTAATTTACATCCAAATATAAGACAGTTGAAAAGTAATATAATACAATTTCGCATAGTATACATATACCTTCTTAACTACAATTAAGGCCTGTCGAAAACGGAAAATCATATTTTAGTGTGTAACTTTACATTAACTGTCAGTATGGTTTGTGAGTTCTTATAAATACAATAATTTTAGCTTGCAGAATCACATATGTAACACACAAATGAAGTTTAAATTTTTAATATTTCAGAATTATTTATTTTCAATATGTTTGCTGTGTTTGGAGTATGCTAATATGACATAACTAAAAAGAAGCACGCGTAGTGTTTTTTTTTTTAATTCTATTGATTATGTTGTAAATTATTTCACAGTTCAGTGACAGTTGTAATGGAATTGGAAGCAAACGAGAAGCTGTATCTGGGAACCAGTAGCATCTGAAGATCAAACGAACGAATACTAATGGCAGGGAGTAAAGAAAGAGGACAGACGTGAGGAAAGTGTTCTATCCAATGCTGTCACTTTAGAAAGAAGTCCTTGTACAATGTATGACTTTTAACATCTCGTATAAATATGAAGTATAGAGACTAAGTTGAATGTAATGATGTGATCTTTATAATTAAAACGAAGCAATACTCATTTGTTTTGCACTCATTGTCTTCTTTAAGCACGATTTTCGCGTGGTGTGCAATAATCACGATTACGTATTCCAACCTATGTAGGAATCCTGCGATATTGTTTATGACAACTTTTCTAGGAGGAAGAGAACTGTCAAAATCTGAGGTAAACATTTGTGTGAACATCCGTGTTGTATTCAATTCCACACCTTTACTCAAATTTATCGATAAATGTTGTACGTGTGTAGTACCCAATGATAACACATCCCATATTTCACAGACTTCTGAACTGGGTGTGTAGTCGTCTGCCAAGCCCTGTGAGATGACAGCAAATGAGGTCCTGGAAGAGAAGAAACGTGAAAGTCGGAAGAAACGGAAGTTCCCAGAGACAACCCGCAGGGCAACGGTAACATCCACCACATTTTCCACCTAAGATAAATAGGAATTGGCCCATTTTTGCTTAAATAACTCCCAAAACACGTCTATCGTATTTCCGTCTTGTTTTCACTGAGCGTGCTATAACGCATACTATCATATTAGGAAGGTCGTGGTTTCGACATAAGTCAGCGGTGGTGATTTGGGTTGCGGCTTGATTTTCTTTTCGGTTTATACAAGTGTTGGTTCATTCCCTGTATGTTTATTCGCAGTTCTTTACTCGTTATACTAGTATCTATGTTGCAACTGAGTGCAAAAGCAAACCAACATGCATGCATGTTGCCTTATCTTTACCATCGATAATGCAAGTGTAGTTCTGTCAGAATACTAGAAAGCTAATAAAATAAGTTCCCAAATTATAGTTCCACAATTTGGAAGTGATGCGTATTTTAATTATATACATAAAAATGTAATATATATTAATAAAAACGTAATTTTAAATGGCTGTTTTCGATAGTAGTCTTTTTCACTAAATACTTTTGGCACCGTACTTTATAATCAGATTTATATTTTATACTTAATTCTATTGTATATGAATTAAAATTTATTTCGTTATAGCTTACTTTATATCCTAACTACTCAAGTCAATTTAAAGTAGACTTGCATACCTATGATTTATTGGAAGGAGATACCTCAGCAAAACTGAAGTTATTGTTACTAATTAACTAAGTTATTTCTTTAAAAAATCAAATGATAGTCTATTAAAAATACTTATCCTACCGCAGTGAGTTAGCAGTGTAATAAAATACAGGTTTGGTTTATTATGCCCTCGAATTGTTCAAACATGTGCGTATTCAAGACACAGAAATGACTATTTCATTCTAGAAATTTCATAGTGACCTTTTTTAAATGCGCTTTAATAATAACAGTTTTATGTTCTGTAGTGTTATATTGTTCATGTTTTAAAAGAAAGAGGAAAAATCATGGCTTCGCGCATAGATCAGGTGACCTGAACGAAGTATAAGTTTCTCAGTACATAATGTAACTGCATTCTAGTTGAAAGGACGTACTGCCTAAGTGTCTAAATGCAGCAACTTCCATTTCAGTTTGGGCTTTTTAGTTGTCACGATGTAAACGGGAGTGAAATTAAAGGGAGTAAACATGTCTAAACGTATAGTTATATTTAAACCCGCGAGTGTTCGCTTGGAGATAACTGTGGGAGTTGTTTGTGAGATATTTCTCATTTTTTTGTGCATGAATTTGTGAGAAAGTGAATGAAACGGTTTAAGTTTAAAAATCGCAAAATCGCTATTTTAAATTACAGAGGATCATAAACAATAGGTGAACGTTTGCTTAGCAACCGCCACGAAATACTTCCGCTAGTGACCTAGCGATGAGAATAATACTGATTCATTTTGCACGGAAACGAAAAGACTTCTGTTTTCATTAACGATAATGGTGTTATACTTATCTCGACTTAATAATCTTTATAACAACAGTCAAAATTTTAGCTACGAGTAGCAACAGTCACTTCACATCCTCGTGCTTTTTGTGTGAAAGAAAATCCTATAAAGCAAACACTCGTAAATAATAATCTTAAATACTTTACGGTGCTGGGCGATTATGTATTACTTAGTGATACCTGAACAACGACTGTATGAACAAAAATGCTTAAGTAAGTTTGTCGGTTTGACTACGTTGCAAAAACGTGCTCGTGTAATTTATTTACTACTCTTTTTGTAGCGGTTTTTGAAATAATTTCGTCGATCAAAATTTATGGGAGTACATATCAGCATTATGAGGATGTTGCTGTCGTATGTCGTCCTTAAATCCTCAATTAACGAGTTTCGTGGCAATTTTTGTTTCACGCAGCTTTGGGGGAACTCTGAATAAACCGTTCTGTCAACAAGGCATTGTATTTTATGTAAGTGTGGCTCATGTGGTCCAGGTTGCGTGGATTTTACGATCGGATTTGGTGGTGCTCATATACAAGCATAACATACTAGCGCTGTATGGCATTTGTATGCTGCGTTGTTGTCATATCTCACCGCAGCTGCAAGCTAAACGTATTGATGTACAGCGATTTATTGTGACCATTAAGCAAACCATTTTTGACGTTTGTAAGCTTGTGTACATTTTTTACACGTGCATTACTACGGATTTTTATTTCGGCATTCTTGGAGATCATAATTTGATATGAAATGGCAGTCATTAAGTTCACACAATTCACAAAACTAAACCGGCTTTTGTCTGTAATAACCACGCTGTCAAACAGGCGTTAAAGTACTAAACTAAGCTGGTTTTAATTATGTTAATTGTACATTAATATTATTTTAATCTCCTTTTAAAAAAGAGATAATTTATGCGCCAAATATAATAGTTGCTTAACGTTTAACTCACTGGAGTATTTACAGCCACTGAAAAGTTCTCCTCTACAAATTTGACTATTTTGGTAGGAGCAGATTACCTACAGAAGTCATATATTTCATAAAGAAGTGTTCTTGGATCAAACGTACGTTATGTTTACGTGCCTCTTCAGTTTCGTTTGCGATACGATTCCTAATTAAATGGAAACAAGTTGTTTTCCGGCAGTTTTTTTTAATATAATTTTGAAACCCTTGGGAAGGTTCCTTAAGCAATATTAAAAAGTAAGCTAATATTTGCTTCGACGTTCGCTCTTACTTAAAATATAACATGTTATAGAACTTAAATAATTTTTGATGCGGAAAGAGATATTTTTTCTTTTTAACACGAAAGAAAGTGACAAGAAATACAGAATCAAAGAAAAAAACTATCAGTGTTTTTTTTTTCATACACGTTGTAAAGTGTAGTAACACTGCAATATTCATTAACGAATTTTACAACTCTTTGCTGTTACAATACAAAAAGTATCTTCCACCGCTACTTATTTTTAACTTTGTAACAATGCATCCACGTACAATAAATTTAAATATTTTATTAATGTTGTTACATTGCTTGGTTTCGGATTTATCGATGCCGCGATGTAACTAAGCAAAACATTTTCCTTCACCAAACATCGTTGTTGACATGATTCTTAGCTCGATTACTCTAGCAATGTAGTTCATAAGTTTAGAAGTGTCATCTAATAACATAACATTTTAGTTATTTGACAAGGTATATATGAATGTATTTTAAATAATTGAAAATTTACGCTATATATATATATATATATATATATATATATATATATATATATATATATATATATATATATAGTGTTAGCTAAATGTATTGCCGTTATCGAAGTTATTAAAACCGCAGTACAGTAGGGATGACCGACACACGGAATCTGAGTTACATTAAAGAACCGTGCGAACAGCTGGTGAAACGCCTGAACAAGCGATAGCTAGTCTGCCCCTCAAACGGTGCGCGTTTCAAATGCAAATACGCACAGGGAATTCGTCTGCATGAACATCTGAAACGCAACCACGCGAGCTGATTGCATCCTAGTTAGCTGGAGCCCAATCAGAAGCACGCACAGATCCACGCTGTTGCTAACTCTAGAAACTAAACTGTGAGATGACTTTACGATATATCACTTTAGTGAGCAGAATAGATACAAATAATACATATCTAACCTATGTGGATTGGTGTTGAGTGATTTTAGGATAACTTATGAGGGAGATAACGTCGCCATCTTGATTTTTTGTAATTTGTGTAGAGATGATGGTTAGAGACACTGGGAAATCACGAAAATGTTTAAAATAGTCTCTAATAAATTGTATTATATTAACCGTGACACGTGTGAACAGTTTTGGGACAAATCACACACGCTGTGTGTCCAAGCTGTACAGTTCTAACTGGGCCTGTTGTATAGAGAAAAAATGCTACAAATAAACGATAGCCAATGTTGATACAAAACATTCAGAGTTATATACAGCACGTTGGAGCCTACCAAACAGTATACTATTCCCGCCGCGATTTTCCAGTGTTTCTAATGATGGTTCATTGCGGGAAAACTTGACTGTTTGCTGGGTTTCAACGCATGTTCAGCTAATTAAAAGATTACTGGCTTTCGCTTGTACGTGGAGCTGTTACCTTATTTGACTGAGCCAAATTAGAGTCCCTTTAATTTAATATTTAATGCGTATTATTGGTCTGCAGACAGCTACGTTCTATCAGACGTATACCACCCAACCACACATGCCACAAGAAACTACAGTGTTTTCAAGGGTATGTGGGCACAAAACATTTTCGTGATATATATGGGGGCCGGAAAATTTCGCAGATTCAGTGACCGGCATGCTGAACTCCATTGTCCTACGTATACTCAAGTCCCGGCCGTGTGTCCACTAGCTGCTACTCAGTGAAACAGTGGACAATGAACGAATAGACTGGACTGGGCTTGAATATGCATAGTACAATGGGGTCTGGCATGCGGGTTTTTTAATCGGCGAAATTTTACTGCCCCTTGTGATATACCATCATCTCTCATTTTGTGTCATAACTGTTATTTTGAGTAAATGCATGGAACTTAAACCTAACTGCAGAATATAATAGAATTTAATACACCACACGTATTTGTTTGTCGCTACTTTTGTTACAGATTTATATGCAGTTAATAAAGTAATAAAAATTGTCTCAGTCTTTAGCGCCTGTGAGAATGATAAAATATAAGCGCGGAGCAGCGGCAGGATGTTTGGATGGGGAAAACATACTATAGCACCGTAGTTACTGCAACGTCCATCACATGCAAGACCCCACCGTTAAAGGAACACCGATCATCATGCTGCGAGAACAGTGGTCTAATATTTAAACTGCTGTAGATGCTATCTCTTTAATGGTGTTCGTAATAATGCCTCAGTCACTTCGCAAATAACGGCTGGATTTGTAGTATCATGCACGCATTTTTGGAAGAGATACGCAAGCCGCCAAATAGATCAAAAGGCGTACGCCATATGGTCCGGCTTCGAGCATACAGAAATTTCGGGGCCCGGTACACGTACGATTTTGTAGGCCCCGTTCACTGCAGTCCACTCACCAGTCGTAAGTGTAGAGCCCATCCTGTTTTTCATCGTAGTTTATGTTCATACGCATGCGCATTGCACATTTTCAGCCACGGCGCATGCGAAATAAGCAAGTATGGTTGACAATGTGATTTGAATATAAATATAATTTTTATTTCCTGTTAAAGAATTGCTGCCAGAGTTATAAAAACCTAAATAATACAGGACAGTGTATCTTACTTGGGAATCACACGTGTGTCTTGTTTGTGAAATAGTTTTCGGATATTCTACAGTTATACTTTATGTATTACAGCAACCAACACCACAAACATATTTTTCTATACTTTATGTACCGAAAGTTGTTAGTAAACAGTGATAGTGTGTACGCGACATAGAAGTTTTGCTACACAATTCTGGTATAAAATCGCTATCGATGTTTATGAACAGAGATAGGTAAGTAATTGAGCATAGAATGAAGGATAGTGTGTGCCGGGCCTAAGGGTGTTCAAGTGCAAAAAATCATTATTTTTTTCGAAATATTGTTAGTTTTGTAGGCCATACTTGTGAGAACACTTTACTCTTACGAAATAATTTTAGCTCTCATAGTTTTCTCATAACGTGGTGTCAATGTCAAAATTTGCTTGTTACGCTGTCATGCAAATAGTGAAAACCAACTGACCTACTTAAACAAAATAATTCACTGTGAACTAACATCCCACGAGATATGCAATGCAACATTAATAAAAGCCACAGCGTAATATTTTGAATTTGTAAAAAGATCGCAAAAGTACAGAATAAAAGTTGCAAATTCAGAAATTTTTAAAAATACAAAACCAGTCCGCAGGATTTCTTCAAATGTTTTATTTCCTAGTCCATATTATGTTATTTCACTGTGAATTATTTCACGTACGTAAGTCAGTTGGATTTCACTATTTGCATGGCAGCAGAACACGCAAATTTTTACTTTGACGTACCGTTATTAGAAAACTATGCGAGCTCAAATTGTTTCGTAAGAGGAAACTGCACTCACAAGTATCGTCTACAAAACTAACTCTATTCTCTACAAATATAAAATTATAGCTTTATCGCACTTGAACACAGAGCCCGATAGAGCTGTACTCTTTGACCGAATTGTCGCCGATCCTGGGGCCGTTGTTCAACGGGTTTTCTCGGAGATCTCCCCTTCATTCCGGCGATCCTCTGCGCTCACCTCATACTAGCGCTAAAAACCTTGCTGTATACCGTCTTTTCACTTATATTTACTTCGTAGTGATGGGCTCGCTCATGGCGTACATCGTGGTGACTTGCAGCCGACACAGAAGTGACTAACAAGAAGTGCGGCGTCTCAAGATAACGGCCAAAGAACAGGGGTCGCAAATCTGCGCAGGCTATTTTATGGCTATGTTCTTTAGTTTCCACTGTTTTGGGATAGTTAACTTTTGAACCTTAATTGAGAGCAGATATCAAAAATCAGTCTGGCAGTTTAGTTTAAAATGTTTTTTTTTTTCGTGATAGCAGCTAATCATAACTTCGTTAATTACATAATTTGCTAAAACCATAGTATTCACTGCCTTGAAAAAATCAGCCAACATGGAGAAGACGATTTTAAACAAAACTGCCAGAAAGACTTTTGTTATCTGCTCTCGTTTGGGCGTAAAAAATCAATATCGCTTAGAAAAAGGAGAAACTACACTGGAAAAATAATTTAGGTAAATTTACTCTACATGTAATGGAAGCTAATTACCTCTACAAGTGAGGGAAAATTACTCAACACGTGTCAAGGAAAGTTACTCAATAGGTAATGTAATTTTTCATTACATATTGGCGCAGCCCTCTAGGACAATTTGACATAACGCGCGAGCGAAACTTCCGAGTGGTTTGTGTGGCAAATACACTACCTTGCGGAAATTTCCACACATATTCGGAAATCACATTTTCCTCTCAAGGTTGGGGAATATTACCATACATGTTATGAGTAACAATACTAACTTTTTTTACAGTGTAGAGAGCATGGCTTTTAAGTTTTCTAGTTGACATCGTACTATACACAGGACTCCTGCTATATATACATCGGCTTTGGACCGTCTGGAGTTGACATTGATGTTAGCCTTCTCTGGATTCTCCGGTCGTCGAAGAGGTTTTTTTTTGTACCGAATACCAGCCGCGCGTCTTATGTGGTCATGATGTCCTCCCAGCCCACGACACACGCCGTCGTAACGATATTACTGCTCTGCCTGGCTGACCACCGCATAGGCGAATCGGGATAAAGTGAGCACTCAAAAAGCCCTAATAAAGTTCTATTTTCAGCCAATTCGTATCTTTCCGCGCGTAACGACTGATGTCGGAAAATATTTAACCTCTCTGAACATGTCACTTGATGTTTGCGCGTGTACGATCAAATGACCAGGCAATATGAATCGATACAGTTTGTAAAATAAAAGTTTATTAATTATGTAAAATATAACTATGGCGATTTTGGTTGGTTTTGTTTCAGTATCGTTGTATTTAAGTAGGAATATATAAGGAACTATATTGCGTAATTTCGCTGCCAACCATACAAGCAGTGAGATAACTATAGTTTATGTTGAATTATACGCAGTAACGGCTAGTGATATTTTACATCATTGCAAATGTGTTATTCTGACTGAAACGTTGTTTTGCAATGCTGGCACGTTACAATAACAGTTATATTTACTGTCAAAGTAATTCACAAGAACATATCATTTTATTTTCTACAAATGGAAGAAAGATAATTATTTCCTTTCGTATTCGGTCAACCTACATAGCACCTTGTATGTACCTACAAATGAATGTATTATTCGAAAGTACACTATTTTGGCAGCGATAAGTTGTTGATCAAAATAGTCAATGAGCAAACTATTTAGCCTTTCTAAGGCTGTTTCTACTTATTAAAAATCTTAACACTGACTGACTGACAGAACGCACAGCTTAAACTGGGGGGTCAAGAAGCGTAACAGTTTACACAGGAGTTCCTTTTATGACGTAAATGAGAACTATAAAAATAATTTTTGATAATTCATCCCCTCACGAGGCTAGCTAGGGGATGAAAGTTTGTATGGAGGTTAATCATTTTTCAAGTAAGAAATGTGTAAATTAGTGTTTAGGCTTTATGAAAGTCAGTTGTATCATCGTTGGTGTAAATTTATTCCCTAGTGGGGTTAAATAAGGGATAACAGTTTGTATGGAAAGTATGTCATTTTTTAAGTTAGAAACGTGTAATTTAGTATTTAGACTTCTGAAGAACTTCTAAACTCAGTGCTTAGTAAAATAATATGATTTGACTAATTTATGGGTTGATTTATCAAGAACGAACTATCACCACTTGCCCTCAGCGGGGATACATGGATCTTTATTGTTTATATGATGTTTACGCGTAACTAATTCCTCGCTGCGACCAAAGGGTATAAAAGAGGGCATGGACAGAGAAGGTTTCCAAAATACTCTTTAAAATTTGAGAAATGTCGCACGGTTCCTGAGGTGTTGCCGATGGGAAATCCATTCGGCCACACAGCTACTAGTTTATTTGTAGACACTTGATTATTTATATTTTATCACATAACTAACATTTTTATTGAGACACTGCAAATTCTGATAAATAAAAATATGTACAGTCAGTTTCTTTATTTTCCCTCCGCATATTTCTCGCTGGATCATTGTATGTCGTCGTGATTGTCGGGATCGTCAGAATAATTTTCTTCTCTTACCACGCACGCATTGAGGTGACAAAAGCTATAGTACATGTGATTATGTTTAGTTCTAACGTGATAAATCACGTTGAAATAAAATACATTATTTGTTCATGTGAAGTACTACGACCACAGCATGTTGGGATCGCAAGGCAGTCGTTTTAAGTCAGCTCCAAAATAATGCTACATTGTATTACTTCGTACATTCTGAATTACTCTAAAGAACACGCAGATAATAATTACAGGTAGATAATCGTTGCTAAAGAACTAGTTATTAAATAATTATTGTTAAATAAACAGTTACGATCGTATTTTTTTCTTTTCGGTTGTATAGAGATCAAACTAGCCAGCATAGATTAGTAAGAATAATTAACAGTAATTTAAGAACTGAAATGATAAAAAATGGTAAATATTTAGTTAAACCATGGTTATTGAAAACTTCATCTGTTTAAATTATCAATTCATGTGTGCTCTTCAAGTACTGTTTTGATTCAATCTGCATGTCGAAGTTCCTATTGTTTGCTTTTGTTTTGTTTGTTTCCTGCATCCTGTTGCATGATTCATGACTTATAGGTCTATGTATTTGAACTGTTAACGTGTGAAGTGCTGATATGACATATACGTTGTGACTGAATTGGACTGTTTAACCGTGTGCTTAAACCGACAGCTAATCATCGTGATTGTTTTGATATTATTTAGTTGGTGCATGGCTTCTCTGAGCGTGAAGCTCCCAAAACCTATGTTACATTGAAGTCTATACAACTATATCGCAATCACATATGTGCCTTTTACAAAACAATCCACTGAAATTTTTCATACAAGTTTATAAGTATATTATAACTTATTGCCAGAAAGACATGTTGCTATTTGACTACTTAAAATAATTTTAATAAATTTATCATTCAGGTGTGTTTATTTGACACTCAATAATTTTGGACTTCTGTATTTGAGTTACTAAATATTACTTTATGCTCGGGATATTTACGTGAGAATATAAATTGAATTTTAAGCACAACTAGCAATAGTGTATGGCAGTGTTCAGTTAAAAGACGTTAAAATTGAAAATAATTTATCAAGCAAAGTCATGTTTTCCCAACAATTTGTTAGTAGATAGCGTGCAAGAGAACAATGTTCGTGCAAACCTTAAAAGCAATTTTTACTTACCGAAAACATCAATTGATTATCTATTTAAATAAATGTGTACATTCACCAGTTTAAACTGGCCCTGCCTTGATAGGAACTTTAGTGAAGGGAATTAGTCAAATTATTGGTAACAATCTTTTACGACTATTGTAGAACAGGCACAAATGACAATTTTCGTTTGGGGGTGTAATTTTCAGATATTTATTAATAATAGTACGTTTTTGAATCTGCTGTGATATCATCACATATTAATTTACTTTGAATTTTTTTCATTTGTAAACTCTAAACTTCGCCTGAAATTTTATTAGTTACAACACGTGTTTTATGTCAAACCGTAAGGGTTTTTTTTTATCAGTGCTCTAATACATTGACAGATAGACACACGGCGACAGTTATTTAGTTCCATTATATTATTTCCAATATAATTTTTATGATTAATTTGTAGTTTGAATACTCCTTACATTTATACAAATAAAGTCAAACGTGGTAGGAAATAATTTCTAATCGTTTTTCTCTTTTTGCAGGTCAGGAGCTGAGAGTTCATCGTTAGGTAGGTTACTTATGTTATTCCTTTTATTTAAGTTTAACGTAAACGAATGTTGAAAAATGGTAAAGCCGAACTGTAACTGATAATAATTAATTGTTTAGTATGTTCTCAGAATTTATGTGTTAGTAACACAACTTGAGTATTCATTTCCATAACTTAACTCAATGCTATCGTGAGAAATAATGAATCAATTTGACAATTTAACTAGGCCTACTGTAACAATTGATTCGTCGCAAATGTATCTGTTTCTGAAACCATAGTTTTGCTAACGTTGAGACAGAATGGTTGCCGGCACTATTTTGACTGTTCCTAGTACAATGGAAGTCGTTATGATCTTGCAGAATATTTTTGCTGGGTTGATTATTACATTTTTGACACTTTTTTAACAACACAAATATTGCTGAAGTTATTCTGCAGGAAGAAAGTATATTCTGTGTACGGAATAAAGTGTTATCTTGTAACAATCATCTTCAGGAGTGAGAGATATTGGTCAGCGCTCAACATCGATGTCTTAAACGCTGGTGAGAGGTGACATGAAGTGAGTATGGAGCAGCACAGGAATGAAAAGCGAAGGAAACGGGAGATCCCCGAGAAAGCCAACGGCATTGTCCAGCACAATTCCCCCATGCGAAAATCCGGGGACTCGAACCCGTATCGCCTTAGTGGGAGGCGAGTGATCTAACCACTCGGCCACCGCGGGTCCTTCAGGTATATAAACCCAGAAAACAACACGGTACTGTTATTTATGTTTAACAAGCAAATAGCTACAACCTGCAACTAAATCTGAATACTGTCTTATTTTAAGAGAAGAATGAATCCTATAATATTTTCCAACAGTCAAGAGACTTTTGCTAAAGATTCCCAGCTATACATAAAGCATTATTTAAGTTTGATTAAGGTATCGTATTGCCAAAATATTGCTTTGCTCTTCCAGTCACGAAGGTAGGAGCACACAGGATATTGCATCTTTCTAAGTGCGTGAAGTATAAGCCGTTTTTATCCAGATGGTTCGTTCACCATGTTGATAGTTTCTCAAAACTAAAAGATTTAAATGTGGTAGACAGAATGTTTGGGTTATTAATGACCACGTGAACGAACCCTTCGTATAAAAACTGTCGAACTCCATGCCTTCACTTGTTTTAAGTGTGCAGTATACGTCATAAATGTCCCCTGCTTCCAGTAGGGTTTGTTATCTATGGGGAAGCTTATTAACACTTTACTAAAGTAACTGGCAGGAAAACTAGAATATAATATTTTAGGCCTAATATTACAAATTTTAATAATCAGAAAATAATGAATTGCATTATGTTGCTACATCTATTACTTTACGAAGCCAAGATTACTCATTGTGAATATTTTATCACTAATGAAAATATAAGACGCTGTTAAACGAATGGACAAGCCAATTTGTAAAGAGATTAATTTGCTTAACTTGATTTAATATTCTCTCTGATTAGTGTACTGTCGACCCACTTGGATAAGATATCAAGGGGTGGCTTACTAAGAGTTGGAAACTTTCGACAGATCTCATGTACGCAGTGAGAGGAACATAACTCAACCACGAAGCGGCAACTGAAGTAGTTACCCAGCGGGCGGTGATAAAATTTATACGTCAGGAAGAGAAGTTGTTCTTGGTTACCGGTTAGTTTACAGACTCACTTTAAAGTTTCAAAATTTTCTTTCTGCTTATGTGTCACCCCAGCAAAGTACTGCAACGTCGTAGCCTCGCCCTCCCATAGTACAGACCGCCTTTATTGTGTAAAAATAAACCAGCCTTCTTTCATCATAATTATGGCAACACAGTGTTTGACACACACACACACACACACACACACACACACACACATACATATATATATATATATATATATATATATATATATATATATATATATATATATATATATATATATATATAGTATTAAATGTGCAAACAACCCCGTAAAACAAAACGTATACTTCAGCTATAGTAAAGTAACCTAAGGAAAACTTGAATGATTGTTACCACATACTCGTAGCTCGCAGGGCGAGGTAATTCGAGTCGAGGAATATAATCAGCGATATTCTATATTGATTGTGACATTGCGAGACGTTTACACAAATCGGCAGAAATATTCTGTGGGTTGCTAAATATAGATTTTAGTGTCTCTCTTCAGAGTAACTGTTCAGAGTAAATTATTTTTCAGGGGTATTTGTTTTTAATAATTTTATGCTCTTTTTATGTTTATATATATTGTTTATATATATATAGTTTGTCCCATGAAAGAGCAAAATGTTGTAACCCTCAGTTTACGTGAAACTAACATTTTGTTACATCAAGACAAAAATATATGTATATACCTTCAATAACAATGTCACAGCCCATCAGAGATTAATCTTGGTTTATATATACATACATATACATATATATATGTATGTATATACATATATACTATATATTATATATATATAACGCCAGGTGGGTTTAACAGATATTAAATTAATTGAAACTGAAAATCGCAGACAGACAGATGAATTTGAAAAGAGAAAGGCGCATTTTTATATGCTGTATGCTGTGTTTAATTATTTGTATGGCATTTAGTAGTTTCATATAAACCTTCATATTGTGAGGAAGGGGAAAACAAAGTGAATTAACTGGATTTAGATTTTTGAACGTTCTCCTTTGCACTGTAGATGTCTGTCAAAGAAAACTAAAGATAATAGAAAAATATAAATAAACTGAGTATGCTTTAGTCAATTGGGTACATACACAACATAAAATTCTATAAATAGAATCGGGTCAAATAAACCAATTTCAAATAGACATTTATATGTTAGTGATTGGTTTATTTGACCCGTTTCCATTCAAGGAATTGCATGTTGAGTATGTATCCTTTTGATTAAAGAGTATTTTGCTTATTTATATTTTTTCATTATCTTTAGTTTTCTTTGACAGACATCTACATCGTAATGGATTATGTCGAAAAATCTAAATCTAGTCATGCACTCCCATTGCACAACTCTTTCAAAGATAAATGAGAATGAGTTATAAACTGCAGTACGAGGAGCGCGAATCTGTCAAACGCTCGGATAAATTGATATTAAAATATGTAAAACATGACAAGTGCATGTAACTCTTTAAATTTCTCTTAATCTTTAATTATTTGATGTTTACGAACGAACTGTGAGTCTATTGTTCAACAAGAGTTAGCATAAGATCCTACCTTGTTTGTAAGTGCAGTAAAAGGATTGATTATTTTTGAAATAATTATCTAATACTTATATGTTTAGTTTTCAAATGAAGTTAATTTACCTAGACCTTCGACGGGTGTGATTTCGATACTTAGGATGAGGAACGGGCAGGTAATAATATCAGTTACACTCACAGCACCGCTCACAACTTCTGAGCACACACTCGAAGGCTGGTGGTTCGGAACCTACGGTAATCAGGAACTCCACTGTGCATACCCGTGCGAAGTAAACCTCCAACTTTGGCTGCAAGCTTATCTGCACGATTTTCAGGCGAAGGCACGTCATTACTAAAATGGGCACCTCGCTTGTACTCGTGAATTATTTATTAGACTAATCTGTTCCTGTGGTCGACACTGGCTCTATGCGGCATGTATTAATTATGTGAAGGTGTGAGTGGAGAACGGCCTGTAATTTACCGGGCACTACTACGTGCCCATATAGTTCTAAATGTGAACCGCAGATAACAACTGTATCAACGGTAGTATATCACTTCCAGTAAGGTCTTAAAACTGCTGCTTTCAAGCAAGACGCCTATGGCTTAGGTTTTTTGCTACACGATGTCAGTGCCAAAGCTTTGCTGACACCACCACATTTACACTTTCTTAGAGCTTCAAATTTTCATATTGTCCAAATGCGTTATTAAATGATTGGGCTTAAAACTCAACTCAATGCAAAACATATATAGTAAATTATATTTTTACCATCGGTAGGTTGGTTTGTAAATCCGCAGTCATTTAAAAAATATGAAAATGCCCTATTCAATGGAAGTACTGGACACAAATATGAATTACAATGAAATTGCAGCATGTAAAGGCGAAATATTTATTTTATCTTTACGCTAATATGTTACAAAAGTTTTCCTTTTATCTTTGTATAGGCTAGGTCACTACGAAGTAAAAACTATGTAAAGAAGACGAGCTAGCATTACCCATACTTCAATCTAATTAACAGACCGTATTTATTTATATTTTCGCTTTGCACAGATATCACTAAGAATTAAAGTGAACCCACAGAAATAATTTTTGTTGTATCATCTGAGAAATTAAATAATAAAATGTTACTTTTTGTAGTCACAAATGAGTACAAATATTTAACCAATATATTAGATACATAAATTAACGTACCCAAACTTGTATTAGCATACAGTTGGAATAATGCGACTGTTCATGCAGTTGAACACGGACATCTACATCGCTCTTTCAGTGACCAAGTTCAATGAATTATTACTTTAAGAACAATAGATTGCAGAAGATCCATTAAAAAGTATCTTTGAAATTTCCATGCTTTAGAACAATGCAAATTATTAATTAAACACTATATCAGTTGATCAAAACCATGAAAATACTACAATGTTATATGTCTAACTCGTCCACGGTGGATTATAACATAAAACTCTACGCTGATTCGTGATAAATTTTTAGTAATAATTGTACAAGTATAAAATAATATTGATGGTTATGTGCGTAACTATAATGATGCTTTTCCGAATTTTTTAAAAGCAGAATTTTCTACGTAAGTATATGTGTGGAACTTGGCACATAATTTCTTCCGTGAAAAATAAATTCATGCAAAAATTTCACTATGTGCTGTTGACATTTCCTCTCCACAGATCGCCCGGGGAAGACGTTTGCTAGAGTTTATCAAAACCCTAGGTCTTTTGCTGTATCTCTACATTCCAAGAACTCTGAGCCACATTGCCCCTGTTCCTGAGAGAAAAAAACTGTTTTCTGTGACAGTCTCTGTGAAGCTAGCCCCTGACACCGCACGCCGCCCGCGATACGCCTCATCCCCGCCCACCGCTCCTGCCTACTTCTTCCTCCCCCTCCCAACCTCCTCATAAAACTGGAAGCAATCATTTAAATAATTGAGGAGCAACAAGCTTCCCTGCCGGCAGCCGCAGAGGTTGGGGAGGGGAGAGGAGCAGGGCAGCCACGGATGAACGTAATTCCCGAGCTGGCTTAATTATAAATGAGAGTAATTATTTTGCGAAGGATTAGGTAGGGCCGGTGGTAATCTGAAGGGAATGGTGTTAACAGGTGGCGGGTAAATGCCATCATTAGTGAGTACACTCTCTCGCAGCGCAGTTGGAGGCGGACTGCCGGTATTTACGGGACCCCTCGGTGCTGTTCCTGTCACGCGCTGACAAATGACGGCGCCCCGTCCCGCAGGTCTTTTCCCGTGTTTATGTCCTTCTCTCCCTCCGCCCCGTCTGTCACAGGCCACCGTTGTCACTGCTAACTGTGCATTCTACGCAATACTTTATCGTGAAAACGTACTGCCACTCCGCATCCACGAACAGATTTTCCTAACCAATTACGCCAACTGTAGATTTAAAAATTGAAAGGAAAAAAAATCTTCCATTCAATTAAATTGGTTTGATTAAATCTGTTTAATTGGCACGGTTTATCGTGTGACTGTGCTTGTTTCGACTAAGTACGCTCTTTTTTTAATTTACCATAAGTTTAGGCATGATTGTTAATTAATCAAGTTAGGCCGTCACTGAAAATAGTGATAGCCACAAATTCGTAGGATAATTTGAAACATGCAGCATTTTGAACTTCATCACTACTCAAACTTATTACTCCATGTGGAAGCCGTAAAGGTCTAATTTCCCGCACGTATGCATTGTGACCGGTTGAAGCACCGAAGAAATAAGTCCTTGCATTTGAAACATTCTTTCGATGTAACCGAGAGTTTGAAACACGTGATAGAGATATATTTTCGTTCACTTATACATTTCATTTTCATTATAAAAAAAAAGTATTTTCTGCTTGTTAAGACTAAAGACAACAGAGCGACTCAATTAAAGAGATTCGAAATTCTTTGCTGAGTGAGCTAACATTTTAATCATTTATTGTAATTTCCTATGTGTTTTTCATTTGCCTATTTTATGTTCGTTGACTTACCAGAGGCGTTTTTTTTTATATTAGCGGGAGTTCAATTTCGATAGTTTCGTTCGTAGCAAACAACAAATTTTATGATATTCTTGAAAGGAAGAAGCGGGTGCTCATTATCGATAACTAAGGTCGGAAACGTTCGCGAATTCATTTTACGAGAAGCTGGATTCCAACAGTTAGACCTAAGGAACTGTGATATAATGAAAAACCTGCAGGGCAGTAAAATACCTTATCACGTCTTGCCTGGTTTGGGGCAAAATTAACTTCTGAGGCCCGATTTACACATTGGCCCACTAGATTGGCCCAATCTTGGAAGGCAAAAAGGCAAATGGCAGAGAAATGGCCAGTCGTCATTTAACACTGGTCCAATTCATGCTTGTCTAGTTGTATCGCCAATTTTGAGTGAAGAGAATGGAGGATAAAAATAGATGTGGCAGTTGCTGCAATAACTTTTATGCTGTGTGTTCGTTTGTAGAATACTGACAGAATTTTTTATCCTTTACCATGCATCTGTTGCCGAGTTGCTATTACTACATAGCTTATGTTGAAGGTCCTACAACAAATATTTTCCTTGGTACAGTTCCAGAATTTTCTAAAATGGCCACCGATCCCTTTTAAGTATTAATTTCCCGTTCAAACTACGAATCGACGAATACAACCAACACTAATACATAGCCCAATGTGTAAACGAAGTCCAGGTCAACGCCAATGCTTACGCCAGTCCCTCTGACGTTGGGCGAAAAACCGACAATGAATGGCCAATGCTTCCAACACATAGCAACAACATTCCAAGAACCAGTTAAACGTTGGTCGATTCCTTCCAAGGTCGGCGTTGGGCCAGTGTGTAAATCCGGCCTAACGGCTGCAGTAGCTAATTGTCTAATAACTATAGGTTGACCATGCATAGTAATGTAGAGTCTAGTCCACAAGCGACATTCTTCTGTCTCTATCAATGACAGTGATATTATTCTGCTACAGGTGGTAACAAAACGTTCTAGTAGTTTAGCTACCAACACAGCCCACACTAAGGTCTAGAAGTTAAACAGATTCTAACATCAAACAAATGAAACACTCTTACATAAAGTATCGCCAAATTTTCACTAATGTTATTTGTGAAACCAAAATAAGTGATGCAAAACCTTCCTGTGTAAAAAAAAAACACTATTCGATTCCACCTGTTAGATAGCAAAGTAATATGGCTTGAAGGCAGTTTTCATTTATTGAATGAAAATACGAAATCTATTTCGTGTGACAGATTTCTGTGGGTTTCATACATCTTAAAGAGTAACCGATACAGTACATAGCCTACGACCAAATCAAGAAATATTTTTCCTATTACACTTTTCCCAACTCGGAAACTCTGCTGTAAGAACTGTATGTTCACAGCAAAACGAAAAATTAAGCTGTAAAAATTTACCAAGAAGATTACAACTAAACTGTGTTAGAGGTAACACAAATTTTTGCTACCATCGCTGTATACCTTAAACAAAAATTTTCTTTGCTCCAAAAATATTGTCCGGTAGCAAGAAACTAGTTTTAGAGTGTGCGAACAGAATATATAAATTTTAATGAGCAATTATGTAGCTTAATTTCATTTAAATTGAGAGTCCTATGCGTTTTGTAAGGCACAAACTACTTAATGTTCTTGAATTTAATTCTAGCGCAATATCGACTCATTTGCCGGTATTCGATTTTGTCAGTAATATGCTAGATTATAAAACCATGCTCGATTAAGAAATATCGCTAGTGCCAAGGGAAAACAGAATAGTTGCTCGTTAATTCATCAAATGTGTCGAGAGAAAGCCTAATCCTACAAAGGCTTTTCATTTGAGATAAGTAGAAACTCGCATGTTACAACCATCCCCACTATGCTCGAGTCTTTAATTCGTCTACCGTCGCATTTTTTGGAAGTCAGTTTTACACCAGGCTGAAGTCTAATAAGTTTTTTATTTGACATACTCTAAACTTGCAACAGAGGATACATTATTCATTTGTATTACATAAGCGGGTTATGCATTACTTGCTGTTTAGTTACATTTGAACAAAGGGCTCTTACTGATTCATCCATTTAACCGTAAAGTGAATATAAATGGAATAATTACAAACTAATATATATTATAGCATTAATTATTTGGGTCTTGTTACCAGCTGCGTGGGTCGGGGTGTTCATGTTGACCACCTGTGTCTCATCTTTTGTTGAAATTTTTCATTTTCGTGTAATAAATTAAGGGTGTGACCAATTATCGGCAATGTCTCTTCATATAAGCACTACAGTTTACTGTTAGGTTCGTATTATTGGGCTAAATTGGTACTGGGAGTTATTTAATAGTGAGAGATCATTATTATATCAGATTTTATGTTATCTTAACTATTCCATACTCATGCTTTAATATTTTGAATACAATGTGCGTAGTTAAAGATAAGGTAATTGGCTAAGTCCCAGTTAAAATATTTTTCAAATAAATTTTTCCAATGTTTTAATCAGGTAGAAATTTAAAAAAAAAACTAATATGATTACTGACACGTGCTCTTAAGGCTAACTCACGCCTGCATAATGCCAACTAAGCTATTATCTAACTGCATATTATGATAAGAGGCTAGTACGTCACCGAAAGTACTATGCAATATCTGATCTGTGATAGTCGTCAGTTATACAGGGAGGATAATGTAGATGCAATGCTTATGTTCAGCACTTCACTTTGGTTGTTGATGCTGTTTACATTGCTCCTACAAACAATCCGTTCTGTACACGTAACAATATGTTTTGTAAAAGGAAGAAGATTTCTACAGAGTGAATTGTTGTAGGAACAATGCAGATAGTACAGACAAAACAAATTGGATTGTTATCTCTACATTAACTTAAGCATCTACCAACAAAAGCACTTTTTTCTCAGTGAAATCTGGCATACATCCCAGAATTGTATACAGAATGTTCTGGAATAAGTGGTCGTAAATCACATGGATGGTAGAAACCGCACAAAGAAACATTATTTGTTGGTGAGAGTTTGTCTGTAAATTACATCCTGCAAAGTTGCAGGGACAAAAGTAAGTGCGCATGTTTGAATTCCGCGAGCTCTAGTTGTTGAGAGGATGAGCGAGCGTAGCCGAGCGAACGTGGGAGTATTGTGGGTTGCAGGTATATAGGCGCATTTCAGAACGAGCCGTGTTTTACATTCATAACCCGGAAAAGCGCCTAGATATCTGCTATCTCTCAACCACTAGACTGGCGCCTCGGAGCGCGGAATTCAAACATGCGCACTAATGGTTGCCCCTGCAACTTTGCAGGATATTATTTCCGAACAAATGTTCAAATGTTCACTAACAAATGTAGTGATTTCTTTTGCGTTCTCGTTCTCTACTATCTATGACCGGAACATTCTGTATGTTCCCGACCAGTAAGCGACAGCATTATTGTTCGGCTTAATTCTTTAGAAATTAACCAATAGTCTGCAGGAAATACTGCACAGTGGACACGTCATGAACGAGCCTGTGTCAGGAATCAAGTGAAACGCACAACCTTAAACAAACGAATCTCGCAAAATACATGTCTACCAACGTTGTCGAGTTTAACCCAATATTGACTGGTCTAGTTCATTAAATAGCCGCCAGCTCTTCCAGTACAGCGCTATTGTTTAGACATTGCAGTGATTGGACATTTCATACTTTGATTGGCATAACTTCAGTTAATTCAGGAGTGTATTTAGCAACTGTCAGTCGACATTTCTGGTACCATAATTAACCATATGTACTGAGTTGCGCTGTGAATGATCTTGTAAATTGTGAGAGTTAGATGTCTGAAAACTTCACGTTTTGTTTTGTTCTCAAACTAGATTTTAAAAAAAGGTGTACCTTTATCTAACTTTTCGAATAAAGTTGCTCTTCCCTTGTTTGACACCACTTGGAGAGCGCTGAGCCAAAAATACAGATGCGACTTAATGCAGGCCCAACCTTGTGTCAGCAAATAGCCAATGAACAGCTGATGTCTGATTGGGTAGAAATATATTCATGGAGGCAGCCTACAGGTCATATCGGTGAATTTTGCCGATCTCTAGCAAAAGCCGCAAGAGACTAACAAATCTTATTGGAAGTACGAAGCAGAGAATACCAGTATGCATTAGTGCTCCCGACGAAGTCGTCACGGATCAAATCCAACTTCCTACACGTTGCCCTTATTACTGCAGTTATTAAACATATGTAATTTCAGAAACTGCATGTGTCAGTCGGGAGAAGACAACGGTAGATAGTTTTACAGTGTTTGTGAAAATATTTTGAAAAAAAAGATATTGTTCATATCGATGAATCCCTACATTGTTTTGTTACAAATAAACCATAATGGGTACATAGTTTTTTGTAGCAGTAAACCTCAAAGTTTTCCAAATTTTTGCAGCCAAAGTATCACCAATTTTGCTAACCAAAATCAAGATTTTTTTCTAATGAACGGTACATTCTTTTGCAAAACACGTACATAGATTTGTGTATTGTATGGGTGCTCGTAGTTCATTCCATTGAGAATGCTTCGAGTGTGAAAAAAATTACCTACCGAGGCCTTACGGTTTGTATGCGAACATGGAGCAGTTTGAAGAATTGTCAGAGTTTATAACCGACTTCCTTTCAAAACAATGTCTTCCACGAACAGTTTTGCTATGGGCACTGGAATGAAAATAATTTGGCAATTTTTTATTTACACCAAAATACTGCTCAACTTTTAGACATTAAATTAAATGCCGTTTCCTGCAAAGTAAATATTTTAAGTCTTCATAGTTTGTTTGTAAGAACACGCCAAAGTCGCAGTTTTACTCTTCTTTCCTCGCGCCGAAAGTAAAAAAAAATTTCAATGAAGTATAAATAATTTAAACCGAACATAAACGATCTTTAATATTTGTAAGAAAAATTTAGTTATGATTCTAAAATTATAAGTTTTCTCATTTAATTAATTATTTGCGAAATACTATAAAAAATGTCTCCAGCAACCATTAAGTTATGTTGAAGTAGCTCAGTGTCGTTATCATCAATGTATATTATTTTAATTTTGTGATAAGGTTGGTTTTAATTTTTACTAGAAGGGAACAATCAAATTGCGCCTTTGCAAGCCCTTGCACATAAACCAGGAATTTTAATTTGTGAAGAAAGGTATTTGATTTATAATGTTGAACATTTCGAGCAATGTTTAATATACATGTAAAACTACGAATTTTCTTTCCGGCGTCCTTTTACGGCTCTAGCCTGGCAAATTATAGGAAGACAAAAATATTTCTTAGAAGGGAATTATGTATGTATGTAAGTAAATATGTATCGTGAACACAATTTATATCAAAAATGCCAAAAGACGAACCCTTACATTGCTGCTTCTTCGACCTCCTCCATTAAGCGTGTGGCCCTGCAGTTCGTATGTTGACATCGGAAAAGTGTTCCACCTGACGTCATTTAAACCACGCAAGTTGTTTGTTATTTGCAGTGCTTTCCCAGCAGTTTACTTTCTCTCGTGAAGTGTACCGAAAAAAATTGTAATTTCCTTTACAAAGCAAACATATTTTACATAATGAGACATCTCGGGTAAATACTACAGTGGCACGGTAACTGACATTTCTCGTCCGCTTTCTTCGTATGCATGGACTAGCGTGCACCGATGCTTGTAAGTATTAAAGTAAATGTAACGTAAGGCTGGTACAATTTTTCCTCGTTGTTTACAAATAATTGTGAGTAAAACTGAAAAGGCAGCGAAAAAAATCTCCCTAATGTGATATACTGTTTATATCGTGCATATTGGCATCTTCAACAAATTTATACATTGAAGATACATCCAACAGACTTTGTATACCCCTCCCCCCTACCCACACCAGCGATACAAATAAAATATATTTTTCCCGTTGTAGAAAGTGAGTCACTATATATACACACATATATAAATATACATTTTATATTCTGTCAATTTAAAAAAAAATAATAATTCACCAAAGAGAAGACTATTACTATATTCTTCTGCTCATGGAATGTTTTACATCTTACCTTTTAAAAACGTCGAGCATTCTCTGTATTTGTAAAAAAAAATGTTGATTTCAGAACCAACGGATTACGTAAACGTTTTATTATAACTCAGTCTCCAAGAGGTTTTACCGAAAATATTATATTAACATTCTTGTTTGCATAGTACGTAACAAATATGTATATTATCTTTCCATTTCGCTGAACAAAATACGAAACTTTATTTGTTTACCTAGAAAATTATGTGGTACAATGATTGAAATACGAAATACTTTTCACCAGCAACTGAATATTTCGTTTACTTGGCTTTTAACATTTGTTTGACAATTCAGCAATTAAACCACTTATATTGTGTTGTTTTTAGCAAATTACTACGTCATTATGTTTTCGTTAAAATTTACAGCTCAAAAATCATGTTACGATTATATTAGAACAAACAATCCTAAATAAAGGTGCGGTAAGTGAACTTTGCGTCTCGTGGACATGGAGGTCATTATTGTCGGTAACACACAACTTGATATGAGGAATCGATCGTGGTCTTATTAATAAAAATAATCACAGCATTCTCCTGGAGTTATTTCTAGAAACCATGAGAACCCGAAGTGATGATGGCCGTAGACGAGAATCAAACCCAGGTCCTCCCGAATGCATGGCCAACATGTTATCGTTGCATCACCTCGCACGGTTATCCTAAATAAATTATTTCAACGTAAAATGGGGGGGGGGGGTAAAGAGTAGAAACCAAAGTCATAATTTGCATTAGGTTTATTCATTTAACCCGGTACACCCCTAAAAACGTTACTGTGCCACAAGTCATCGGTCTGGCAATGTCTTATGTTCACTAATCTGAATCTCAGCAATATACAAAACTGACTTATTTCGTTTAGCCAGCTGAAGTCTTTTGTTGTGGAAATCAAAATTTGGCTGTGCAAAGTAAGTACTACAAATTGGGGCATGTATCCGCATAATTAATATATTTTGTTGTGTGAAACAGATTTTATTTTATCCAACAAATGTTATTCCAGTTGCTGTAACCACTCGTTTCGAATACCTTCGAACCATATTAAAAGGGGAAATGTTGGATACAATTGTAGCCAATGTTTATAACTGAATTAATGAAGACAGCTGAACCTGCGATTCTATGTAAGGCATGTCTTGAAAAGCTCATTGCATAACTTTATGTACCACATCACTTCACAGTCAGGAATTTCAAGTGTTAGAAAAGTGAATTGCATATGCTTAGTGAAAACCTGTCCTATAAATGTATGCTGAACCAGCAGACTTTCCAAGAAGTAGCCTGAAGAGTTTAAAAATATATAGATTCACTTTTCTGGTTAATATTTCCCATAGATTTGTATTACATATTTTCACGCTTCTACTTTTTCAAAAATTAAAAATTCATTCTGTAGTTGTGTGAAAATCTACACGCGCTGTTATAGTGTTGTATAGAAAATATTTTTGTTTATTACTTCAGTGTCAGTTAACTAAAGTCAGGTAGTCAAAGTGGCATTTGTGTAAACACTTAGCTAGGTGCATTTTCTTGACTACGTATATCGTGTTACAAAAATTCTTATTACTACGGGATATATGCGACAAAATATTTACTTTATTTTGAATTTACACAAAATTTTAGGCTTGCAACTGCCATTTACTCAAAATATACTTTGAGTCACTTGTTTCTTGTTCTCAGCCGATCAATTAAAAACACTGAATGTACATAAAGAAAGTGTACTCTCAGCTAATTCACTGTCCAAACATATAGGAAAGAAGGTTAGTTTCCACGTCAAGTAATCTCGCACACACTAAAAGGCTAAACGTAAAGTTTACATCCAAAATTTAAGTGAGCTCCGTTCGAATGTCTCATCTTTTAAAAACTTATAGCATCATGCTTAATTTCAGCTTCTCCTCTACACCCATCGTACCTTTCACTTCTAGAAGAGGCCATATAAGACCCTCGCTAAGTGTGCAATCTTGTTCCGTATTTTCGATGACGATAACGCAAACAATCAAAGCGCTTGTACTTGTTTAGAATTTCGCGAAAAGTGTTTAATTAATTCCAGCGTGTTGAAGATGAATTGTGGAAAGAATGCTCGTTAAAAATGGTGGGCCAAAAATTATGCAAATAATAATAACATTGAGGTGACTACTAAGAGTTATGTACGTATGTATGCATGTTTCCTACACGTTTATCTGTGTTCGTGTAGTGCACAAATTAATTTCTAATTAGTGTAAATGTTAGCTCCGATAGTACGCGTTTCAATATTCTTGATTGTGCAGTAGTGCATCAGCAGGTACGTTTGATACAGAAACAGCGGTACCTTGGCGGATAATGTAGGTTGACATGTACCGAGTGACATGTAGAGATAGATCATGGCATCCTGCTCATCACATTAATTACCTCTCACGGTTACCTCTAGTACCGCGGGCTCTATGACGTTAAGTTTCCTGTGTGGCTGCAGTTATTGTGTACGTGGTTGCCGGCCACTTAGCCAAATATGAGGCGACTGGGGTTTAATGCTACCTTCCAAACGTTACAAACTAAGAAGGAGAAAATATTTTTTAAAAATTAAAAATTTACCATTTTTCCGCACTACAGAAAATTTTTCACGTAATTAATCAGAAATGTATAATAAAACTCATTTTTGTTTGGATACATATTTTCTTCTGTCTGGTTTAAAATACTACCAAAGAAATACGAAGATAAAGATATCTGTGTATTTTAACACGTCGGAATATTTAGCCAAGAACTATCATGATATAATAATGGTGGATGGAACATTTTATGAAAGGCCTCGATTTTGTGGCACTTGCTAATTTGAATAAGAACTAACTTAAGTATAATTATACTATAGAATACTGAGCTGTCGCTAAACCAAAACTCCGGTCGACACCATCGAAGTCTTCTGTAATTGTATACGTGTGTGGCTGCCGTTACGCAAAATAGTAAGATCGCTAACTTCCATTTTTTTTAAATTTATGTTGTCGTTTTTTAATGTCGTCAGGAGGCGCAAACATTTATTGTAACGTCATCTAAGATCGGTACATACACGCATGGTGTGTAGTCATTTAGAATTATTTTACACTAGATACTCCTCGAAGATATTCTAATCGTGCCAGAAATGCCACTTGTTTGTGGTTTTTATCGATGAACTCTTCCACCGTTTAGTTCCGACGCTGCCGCTTAATGTTCACCTTGTTCACCCTTGCCACCTCTCAATCTCTTTAGTCAGTCACTCAAGATATTCTGAGCAATACGCTTTTATTTGAGAACTAATGAATTAATTGTAAAGTACGTACCATGGTGGGCAGCTGTAAATCCTGACAGTTAAATATCGACATAGCTAGAGACCTGAAAAATCAGTGTTTTATTTTGGCCACAAGTTAGAATTCCAGCAACTGTTAATTCATGCCACTTTCGCAATTGGCCCGTGAATTATTTGACACTTTCTGGAAGTCGCTTTACCAACAGTAAAGAAGCAACTAAATACAGGCCCATATCACTGCGTCATATAACAGCCAGTGAGCAGATAATGTCTGCTTGAATACACCGATGTTCTTGGAGGTTAGCCTACATGTCACTGAACCCGAGAATTTTTCCTGTCTCTGCATATAACCAAAGTCACAAAGCTACCCTAAACTGTTACAAATTTACCTCAAACGGCTGTGCCTAGTATTCTATCCCGGTCAGGCGACCTTGGCTTCAGACATTTGTAAGAAGTATAATGTACTACTGTAAAACAACTGGTCCCTCGAAGAGGACTGTTGCTAGATAATACATTATACCAAGAAAGTTCCCAATTATGGAATTTGAAATACTATTCTATTGCAAAAAATGTCTACTAAGTCATAGTTTGAAATAAATTCGGTGAAAACTCTGAAAACTGCTCCACGATGCTGAACAGTATGAAGCAACAAAGTGCTTCTCAAGCAACAAAGTGCATCTCAAGCAACAAAGTGTTTCTCAAGCAATAGTGCTTCTCAAGCAACAAAGTGCTTCTCAATGTACACGAGCTTCATTTTGCACAATTGGACGTGTTTTTATCTCCCTCTTAGCCTGACAAACACGTATGTAAACCACAGTGTTAATATTCAGCTCACCCTTTCCAAGTGAGGATACCACACGTTTTACTTAATGATTTTAAAATATTGCATGTCATTTTCGTACCAAACTAAGCGTCAAACACTATTTTTACAAACATATAGTCAACATAGTTTTAACCAGTGTCTTATGGTGAAGGTGTTGCGAGGAAAACTGTGTTTGTTCTCAAGTGTACCTGTTAACTTCCTCTCTACTGGCTAGCCTCTTAGACGTAGCGAATGTCACATCACGTGTGTAATATATGCTCGTGAGTAGAGCATAGCTATATGAACATGCCAAATTTGCGCTATTATATGGGAACATACTAGACTTGACTGCCCCGTTCACACAAGGGCACAGTCTGCAATTCCTTCGGCCAGCACCATGTGTTTGATGTCATTTACGTGTGTATCCCTTTGTAGAAGGTTGGTCAGTCTACGGCAGAACCTTTAATTACGAGGCCGTGGTACATGATTCAACGCTTAAAGCATTCATTTATAATTGAAGGTTTCTTGAAGCCAATTTGAAAAAATTAAACAGTAGCAATCCTAGACATTAGTTTTAGCCTACGTTTTAAACAAAATTGTTTCCAGTTTACGAACTTCTGAGGCACAATCTCTGACGTCGGAACCTCGTGCATTTAACTGCGGCGCAAGAGATCACGCGTAACGAATTAGTAATTCAGGATAAATATTTACTCATAAAGTTGGCAAATACCATTATCTAGGATTGTCATTGAGTATTTTATTCATATTGGCTTCGAAACAAGCGTAGAAATCAATTGATGTTTTCAGCGTTTATTTATCTACGACGCACTCTTAATTACTGGACAGAAGCGTTCTCCGCAGCAGGTCACGATATTGTCGACAAACGGGAGACCTTGAGTGAGCATACCGCCCTTTGCAGTCTAGTGTGTTGGCAAGAAAGTAATGCGAATTTTGCATGCTACGTACAACGTTAGGTTCGAGCTGGCTCCATGATACTAATTGTTTCCTGCTGCGTGCACTGAGACAGTACAGTACTGAGAAAACGACAGATTACCCTGCAACTGCTCACCACACACCACTGGCTTTGACAACAGAATCACGAGGTGCAGTCCGTATTTGTGAAATTCCTGGCATCCATTGTATTTAAAATGTGACGTTGAGGAAGTCGAGAGTGTATATGAAAATATAACTGCGTCTGTAAATTAATAATAGTATTAAATATATAGAGTTAAATGCAAGTTATACATAAAAATAAGCTCAATTAATATTGACACTGCGTGCTATAGAACAATTCGCTGGGTCGCAGTAAAAACGCATTATTTTTTTTGATGACTTCAGTAGAGCGGAAATGATCCCCTCCCCGTCCAGCGATGAAGCACTGAGAGTCGACAGTGGAACATGACGTTATTGGCAGCGGCGTGATTGCTGCCGTCAACAGCACGCAGGACCGCGGGGGGCAAAAATTGCCGGATTTGCCCGAGATACTCGGGATGGATGCAGGAAGGGATTGAGGGGGGAGGACGCTTTACGAGGACGCGGTCATCGCGCGAGCCGTATCGCACCGCGAGGAATCGACCAATACCTGCACAGCGCACTGCCAATGCCGCACTAAAGGGTGAGGCGATAACTCCACCTGGCCTGGCTGGGGATATGCGGGCGAGGCGAGACATAGGCGCGCGCATGGCAGGTGCCACGATTAGAATATTATAGTTGGCATGGCATGATTTCGTTTGTTTCACCAGCATAAAACATTACAAAAATGTTCGAAGTAAAGTACTGCAGTTCCAAAAAGATGACCCTTTAATTCAGTTATGTTAATCAGATTCCCCTCAGGTTTTTAAAATGTATAATTCCGGAATTTAAACTTGTTTTAAATGAATGTTTTTAACAATATTGTACGAAAATATATACTGACAGTTTAAATCTGTTTCGCTATCTCGGATATACTAATATGTTAGGCTTAGTGGATTAAATATATGCCGAAGAAATATTTTTGTTATTTCTACCGTAAAGCTGCATTGCAATGATGTCAACAATGATAATTTTTATTCTTTTATTCGTGTATATTTTATAGGACCTGCTGGGGGGGGATGTAATCTGGCACCACCATTAATTAAGTTCTGCGCACACCTATGGGCGAGACACATCTCATGTACGGCGGGATAATACCGAACCGCACGTTTTGGTTTTCACATAAACGTGTCCTTTATTGCTCGCGCCAGGCCGTGTGCTTATTACGTTAGGTGTCAATGTTAGCTAATACTTCAGACAGTTTTTGTCGATGAAATTCAGTAAGCTGCATCCAAAAGTGTCTTGAAAAGTTTTACTGCATGTTGTTATGATATGGCCTGGCAGGCCGGACAGCGAGAGAGGTTCGGGCTGCAATTAGACCAGCGCTGGGGAACCAGGGAAGACAGCAACTCACCCCCCCCCCCAAACACACACACACATGCCCCTCCCCTTAGTACCGCAAAATTTGAAAATCGCTAGTATCTTTCATGTCACGAACACTGATACCAAGACAATCTGAAGAGTAAAAGACTACGATTAAAGCCACGTCTTATGGCTTCTCTTACAGCTTATTTATTTTCTGACTGTACATTGTAAGGTTATGTAGTTGTTTAAAGGCGAATTGTACATGTTTAATAGTCAAATGGGAACACACCAGCTATGAAAGAAGAGCGTCAGATATGGTCATGTTATACTGAAGCCTAGCAAGTGTCCCTATTTATGATAAAAAAATAAACTAATAGTATAAAAACATTTTTAAAAACAAGATTTTATTTAATTCTTTAAAAAGAAGAAAATAAACTTTAAATTAAATCCATCAATTTATTTTATTACACAATTTATATTATATAAAAGCTTGTCGTGAGATTTGCCTATTTTATAAAAACCATATATTTTTCTTAGAGTTACTTATGCCGAAATAAAGTTACATAATGTATTCTTGTGGATCTCCACAGGTAAATCTCTCGACAAACTTTTATGTTATATAACATGTGTAATGAAATACATTGATGGATTTTATTTTATTTTATTTAAAGTTTGTTTTCTTCTTTTTAGAGCATTGAAGTAAACGCTTGTTTTTTAATTTTTTTGTAGTAATTTTTTTTTTTTTGATATTTTTCTATGTTGTTCCCACGAGTACCGAAGAAATATCCGTCGACCCTCCCAGAGCTTCGTTCAGAAGGGTAAGAGCTAATATACAACAGGGTTCGCCCCGGTACCCTAAGGTTGTACGGTCACATCATGTTTAATACACCCTGTTGCCACTCAAGAGTCCTCGGTACAGCCTCGTCTTGACTTGGGTTATTGGAGGCATGCGCCACTTATTTCAGCTTGAAGCTTACTTTCGCCTAACCAAACACAGTTCCGGGTTTGATTTTGGATTTATTTCACCAACGCTAGAATTTTCTCAGGGTGTAGGTCAATATTAGTTAAGACACGACCCCGATACGCCTTGCCGCTTAGCCGGGCAGTAGTACACCATCTCCTCGAAGAGTTGAACGTGGACGTCATTTTGTTCGTATTCTTCTCAGCAAACCCTTTCATTTGATATCCATATTATGGGAGTGCATAAAAAATAACTAGTCCGCCATTTTGGGCACTCCACCATATTTGATTTAGAATGACGTCACTTAGCTAACCATGCATTGTCATCCAAATTTAACGTGCATGCAAGATTTCACCTCAATCTGTTGAGGATAACTTCTTTAAAATTCAGTTGCAAGATTTAACCCGTGCAAACATACAAACATTGCAAGTTGAATACAAGCATGTAATGAATATATTCGGTATGATACGTGATACAGCCAGCTAAAAAGTGTGTACTTTACCATGAACAGTTAATATGCCACTACACTGTGGTATGTAAGGCAATTACTGAAGCAGGGAGTACTCGGCACCGTGCATGTATCTGCCGTGATGAGATGGCCGCGTAAACTTGCTCGTTGCCCGGTACATACTGTAGCTACGTGCTGGTCATGCCCGAGCAGACAAGACACGGCCCCGAGCGGCCAATCGCAGCGCCTCCTCTTCCTCTATTATTCCTGTAACTCGGGCCGGCCCTTGTGTTTGATCGCGGCAAGGCGAACTTCACCAGCAGTTCACTGGGTTTCGCTGTTTCATGCCTGTTACGATACCTGCTTGAAAGCGAACCTCTAGCTTCATAATTTATATAAAATCGCAATCATTGTGTGCCGTACTGTACTTTGTACGTGTATTTGGGCATAATTGGTAAAATTGGCAAATTTTATGGATTAATATAATAATATATAATGTTATATAATAGTATTATATTCTCCAAAAAAATTACCAACTTTACAAATTACGCACAAATAACTTACATGAAAAATTTGTAACATTAATTTGTAAAATTGGTACATTTTATGGAGAATATAATAATGTATAATCATACGTAATATTACATAACAAGAAGTACAACATGAGGAACAGATAAAATATTCAACATAACTACAAAGTCAGATTCAAACTTGTATATACTTCCAGTGTTATTAAACGGAATTGTATACACGTATCCACAACATTGGTAACTAAGAGTTTTGGATAACTCAGCCGACTGTTTACAAACTAAGAACATTTTGAAATGTAATAATGTCACGCTTAGTCACGTTTAAAGACAGCATGTTGGATCAGTAATAAAATATTTCTGTAACATTAAAGTTATGGGAAACAATATTAATTTCGTGGTTTCACATAAATTTAATATATTAGAAATATAGTTAACATACATATGCAAATATTAAAATTATCATTATAACAATGCGGCCGCGACTTTGCTCGCTTGTGTTACTCATAGCAGATAATACTGTATTTGATTTAATTGAAAAACCTCTTTGTACACCAGATAGGTAGTTCAGTCAACGAATGTAATAATAATAATGAATAAGCTACTAGTCGAGTTAACTCTGCAGCAGTATAAATAGCAATATACTGTCCATGAGAAAAGCAGTCTTAAATTTGTCCTTGCCAATAACAGAGACTTTGCCTGGGTCGTATTTATAATCACAGCAAAGTTGACGTTGTGGGGTAATCACAGACTCTTTAATGTAAGATGGTAATCGAATGGAATACGCAGTTGACGTGGTATTAAGTCTGATTTCCCCCAGCACAAGCATTTATGATGGTGCTCTCAATAACATACTTGTTTTTCAAAACATTCACTTCAAGTTAATTGCCATTAGGCAGTTTCGGCGGGATAATATTTTGCAGAAATATTAACTTATTTGGTGCCCTAACCGTAAGGTTAGTGAGATGTTATATGTGATATGACGCTATCGAGGAACTTCAGAGGATAGTGGACTGCATAATACATTTTTACCATTTTTAAACGACTTCATCTAAATTGCACTACTTTAATCTGTCTCGCAGTTTTTGTGTGTCAGAACGACACACAGCTGCGCCACATAACGTCGTAACTATTCATAATGTCCTAGGCTCATAGAGATTGTACAACTTCACGTCTATATAGAACTGTAGAATGAAGCTCCTGTACAGTTTATTTCTCGTTGGTTGTACTTGCTTTTCGGATCTTCTGCCTTGAAAGTTTACCAACTAAGTTTTCTTCTTAGTTAAATTAACTCATAAAGTAAAAAACTTGCATTACTTTTTAGATAATTACGTAAGCATCATTCTGACGCGAACACCATCTCAATATCTCTACTAGTAAGACAAGTATCATCGGCTGACAGAAAACAAATTTTATGCCTTTTCGTCCCTTAGGGTGTCGAATTTAAAAAAAAAAAAAAAAAACATAATTTAACACATTTAATATTTGTTCAAGTATCCAAGTGAAGTGAAAATCACGACTATAGCTCGTTCAGTCGAAGAATAATCGATCATTCATTAAAAATCACATATAACTCCTGTACAGTACTGATAGTTCGAATTTTGACAATCTTAAAACTTTTTGCAGCCACTTACCTAATCATCATTCTGAAGCAAAAATAAACTTAATATCTTGATGGGTTGGATATATATCGAAGATTTATCTAAATCACATTCTAGGTCTTTTCACCTCCCATGAGACTGAATTTCGGAAAAAAACTTGAATCACATTTGAAGCTACTTTACTGGTGCCTCTTCGACGTGAAAATCACGTCAATAATTGGAAAAAACATTTCACCACTTTTCATCCCTTTTCACCTCCATAGGTGGGAATTTCGAAAATTCGTGAAATAATTTTTCAGATGTTTGAGTTAGCTTCTATATGAAACAAAAATTACGTCAATATATAAATATATATGTCGATTGTGAATTAAAAACGTTTTACTCTTATTTTACTTCTGTATGACCGAATTCGGATATATATTTCAATGGTATTTTAGGTATTTACATAAGCATCAATCTAAAGAAAAGAGCACTTCGATATACTGATTGGTTCGATAGATATAGAAGAATAATCGAAAACACATTTCACGTATTTTCACTCCTTAATTATCAAATTTTAAAACGTCTTGGGGTCCTGCCATAATAATTTGTGTCCGTAACCAATTTAAGTAAGAATCACGAAGATAGTCAATTGTGTTTCAGTGATATAGACGATTCATAAAAAAACATATTTTGCCCATTTTTACTGCTTGCAGGTCGGATTTCAAAAAATCCTAAAACTACGTTTTGGGTATTTACGTAAGCAACATTTTGAAGTGAAAACCAACTATCTATCCCGGAGGATTCTATAGATATCGATAATTTATCGTTATCACAATTAAAGCCTTTTCACCCCCTAAATGTTGAATTTCAAAAAATCCTGAAATTAGCTAATATGCATTTTTATGTGTCCTATTAAAGTAAAAATCACGTTGATCAGCCGTCGGGTTCAAGTTCTGCTGACATTTCTTCTAAAATATATTTCACCTCTGTTCACGCCCTTAAACGTTGAATTTCGAAAAATCCCTTCTCAGTGCTCGCCTACGATCTGAGGAGAAACCACACAAGAAATATCACGATTCTAGGTCCAGTAGTTTGGACTGCAGTTTCATATATCAGTCAGTCAGTCAATCAGTGTTCTCTTTTTATGTATAGAGATAATATGTTACAAATATTATATTTTGAACAACATATGTATATATCATGTATATGTTTTCAAAATATATCATATTAAATTTATGTGTGTGCATATATTATGCAAATTAAAAAGTATCTTAAACTTCTCTTCGGTGGGCAGAATTTACGTTGGTAGCTTTGCACTAAATCATGAACGAACCCAGGGGTCATTATTTGTGTCTGCGACACTGGGACAGTAAGTTTGGATCAGCGCACGAAATCTGTTGATGTGTGAGAGGCCACAGATCGTGTTGCGAACGTTTGAGCAAAACGTAATCCCATCTGGATATCTTTGCCACTAAAGTGCGAAGTGGACACATATGCCACCACGAACTCGCGTTTATGTTCTACAAAAAACGGGACCAAGTCCCGTTCGTTCAGTCTCATAAATAGACGATTATAATCTCAAGGAAGGCCAATATCGGGATAAAACAAACATGTGCTGACAAATTAATGCAATAATATAAAACCTTTCTGATTTTAAAATAAGTTAGATAAAGAACGCAAAAAGTGTGTGGTAGCATAGAATATATATCGCCAACTTGGCTCTCCCTCCCTACTACAAATATGACAATATTCATTATAGCCGTATTATAAGTATCTGTTCGTTGAAAAAATTGGCTAATTTTAATTACTAACTGCAGCATATTATTTCCGTTTGTTCATATCTAATTACGGCTGTTTCAATTTTCATGTATTTTCACGTCGGTTATTCTCATTCTAACCCGCCTTGGTTACTGTACTGGAGTTTTTAATTCCAGCCCTGTTTCAGTTAGGTTTGAATTTGTCAGTCTAAGATGAAGTTTTGCCTGAGATAAAATGTGAAGGGCCTCATTGGCACCCCTAATTAAAAATATTTTTTTTAATATAATAAAATAGTGGTTTTGTAATTGGTCCAGATAACGATATTTGTAAGTCATACACTGGTGTAGAGGGCGGCTTATGTCGCTGAGAGAAGGGGAAGTGTTACCCTCGCACCATTGTCGTGGCGCTGCGGGCCGCAACAGTTGACCCCCCTCCTTCAAGACGTCCTCTCCCTTCGCCCCGAGGGCTTGTGGGCTGGGAACACAGGACCGCCCCTACCACCAAACAGCAAATCAAGACTGTGCCCAATAAGTTATTAAGCTATAACAATATGGGCAATTAGAGATAAGTAAGGGTTATTACATTTTGTAATATCAAATGTAATCAAGGTGTATTGTGTTAATTTAATTTGTTACCTAAGGAAAGAAAGAAAATAATGAAAATAAACCGTGAAGCTATCTGCAGCCGAGAGGTCGTTAACCGTGGGTCGTGGGTGTGGCCTAGCGATTGGAAACTGCTGGGTTCATTGGTCAACGATTTTTTTAGCGCGGTAAAGCAGCGAGAGCAGGAATTTAGGAAGTTTTAGGGGACTCCGTTGCGGGCCCCGGAAGAGGGCAGAAGTGCTGTCGCAGGACAATGTCACCTGCGAGTTGTTTCAATTGAGGCAGGAGGCCTTGATTATTAAACCTAGTAAGAGTATTTTGAACTATTACCGCGCAGGCCACGCCTAGTAGGTACGGATCGTGGCTACACGCAGCGTACAAAAACTTTTCCGACCGAGTATTTAACAAATTATTTTCCATTCCCAGAAGCCTGTAGCAGAAAGCTGTGATGCGAGCATACGTTTACGAAGGGGCCATTAACGCAAATGATTTTCTCATAAAAAGTTCATTGACAAAATATTTCTGTGAGCATTTAGATAACAGAGATAACAGGCTTTTCTGACATGTGCTTAAGTTTATTCACAAAAATGTCTTATTCCTTGATGTCCTACACTCTGCTGTAAATGTTTTACCTATTATATTTCCTCTCCTAAAGCACAGCTCGCTTATGTAAACTTCTACAGCCAATGGCACCGTGGGCGAGGACGCAATGTAAGACAGTGGACTAAAATTCGGAAGTATCCTGGTTCGATTCCCCTTTCGGCCATCCTGATTTCTGTTTAACGTGATTTTCCGACGTCACTTTAGGCAAATGCTAGAATGATTCCTTAATACGGCCTATGACCAATTCTTTCTCCATTTCCCATATGTCTGAGATACTAATTCCATCTCTAATGACGAAGTGTTAATTACTATATACATACGTGGGTGTTAATTGTCAGAAAAGCCTGTTATCTCTGTTCTCTGGATGACAGGATTCTTACAGAAATATTTCGTCAACGAACTTTTTACGAGAAAATCAGTTGCAATAATGGCTCCTTAGTAAAAAAAAATGTTGTTTTATGTCATAAAACTTGCAGTGGTAAATAATTTTGGTACATGTTGTATACATGAAATGAAGTTATTTGCCTATGTGGTTAAAAACTTGTACCATATCATATTGTAACATCCCCGTACATAGTTGGAATTTCCACTATGCGTGCTACTTTTTCGTATACTTTTATGGGATATGTACCATAAAGAAATGGAAAATCACTTCGCAATAAGCACTTTCTCAGCATTCCTATATGATAGCGGTACTTCAGATCCAAACAATGTCTTACTTTGTAATCTAAGTGAAAAACTGTGTACGTATTTTTTGTAGGAACATTATTACTTGCACGTCACAATAAGATTAGTGTTCAAATGTTTCGGCAGCCTGCAGTTACTTAGCATGCTCGGGGCCTGGAAACTCGCGCACACTAAGGTCGACTCTTGCTCACTCACCACATGCTTCTACGCCTCAATGTGAAAGGCTCTGAACTGGCGTGTTATCTTTCCTTTTGCGACTCGCTAAGTGTAATGATTCTTAAGGGGATTATTAAACTATTTTATTGTATTTTAAGTTTTTGAGCCATAGCATTTATTCGAATTTTATTATCAAAATGTTCTCTTCGACGAATCAGGATATATTTTTGGTAAACTGCTTGACATAAATAATGGTGAAAGATTCCATTATTATTATTATTATTGTAGTGTCAAGTTGTTTACCAATGATATATCCTATGCTTTGTCAAAGATAATATTTTGATAATACAATGTGAATAAACGTTATGGCTTAAAAACTGAAAATGCAATAAAATTGTCTAACACCATAGCCGTCTTTAGTAGAAGGCCGCGGCCTTAGATATGGCAACCCTGCCAGGAAGGGTCATTTTAACACTTTTTTTTTGTCTTGCCAATGGCAGTAGCTTCCCCTGATTCGCCGGTATGTTGGGCAGAATAACGAATCAGGTACAGCCATTGCCTTTATAGAACTAAAAGAATGTTAAAATGACCCTTGTGTGCAGGGTTGCCAGATCTAAGGCCACGGCCTTCTACTAAAGATCGTTATGCTAACAGTCGTCCTTAAACGCTATTCGTAAACACACCACGTTTGCGTGTGAAGTTGTTTTTTTCAGTAAACATGTTTTCCCTGGGCTTCTGAGCAACCCCGCCTAGTTTATACTAACATGAAGTGTAGACTTTCTTGGTTAGGAAGCACTGCACAATTGCGTCGTTCAATAAGGTAGTTCTGTCGCAGCAGTTGGACTGGAAAGTCGGCATTATGCAACCAGGCCTGCGAGCTGGCTTCTTGCAGCGAGTGACGGACGGCCGGACGGGGCTAAACGTAGGAATGAGGGTGCGGTCCCCGCGGTCAAGGGGTGGAGAGAAGGGAGGTCAGGGACGAGTTCTCGCAGTCCAATCGTGCCAACTGACCCCGGGGGAAATTCACTGCCCCGCCGCTATCTTGCAGTACAGCCTGTCCGCGGTTTCCGCGCGCCCAGACCCGGTGCTGAGGAAGAGGGGATGGCTGGGATCCCTTTTTTTTTCCCTACTTCCTGACCCTGGGCGGGATGGGAGTCTGGGACCTCGGCTTCTCTGGGAGAAGGGTTGAAACATCCCGCCCGCGCGTTTAGAAAGGGAGAAACTACGTAATAGATAGTTTTACTCTTTCTTTTTTATTATTGTTATTTTCCACTCTCGAAAAATACTTTTCGAGTTTTCTTCACCCGTTGATCCTTCTCCGACGATTCAAGTCGAATGAAACAGGTCTCCTTGGGACAGCAGTTGAGCACCGACCGGGCTAAGGTGGAGGCGACGAGGCTTAGAGCCCGTGAAGGCTTTCAAGAAAATTTGACTATTTCTGCGTACCTTTTCATGATTTTACCTGTAAATAATACACACGCCATTTTTTAGGAGATCCACCTCTGAATTTAAAAAAAAAAAAAAATAGTTTCTGAAAAATTCTGAGTTTTAATTTGAATGCTTTGGAATCGGAATGAGAAAATAACGTATCAGACCTATCACTCGTTTAGAATAAAATGTGGTAAGAATATAATATTGTGTTCATGTTTTATTTCTATAAATAATTTAAACTGAACTGCTACTGTAAATAATAGTTTTACATTAATACAGTGTTCTTGTTGCATCACTGCAACAATGCTAATACACAAACTACAGAAGTATTGTGGACATACGCCATTGTAGCAAATTGTGTGTCACAGAAAACGAGAGAATACACACGAACTATCAGACAAGTAAACTAACAATATGACTTTGTTTACAACCAGACAGACAAGTACAATTCAAATAGGAATTCATTAAGTGAGTTACAAGAAAATAAATGAACACAAACAAGCACCCAGGCACAAAGAAAAACGAAGAAAATTAAATACCTAAGATTATTCCACAAATGGAATTCCAGCAGTAAGATCGGATCAACAAACAAAAAATAATTACAAAAACAAACAGGCAAAACAAATCGAACAGCAAAAAATCTTGATGTAGAGGAAAAAACACAGACAACTTGAGGAAAGCGAACGAATACAAGTAACTCAGTAAATGTGGACAGTAAAACAATGAAATCACAGACGAACATAGTGGTATTCTTGCCACAAAACAAAATGCGACGTTTCTAAGATGGCAGTCTGTCGCCGTCTTCAGGCACATACACTGTCCGAGGAGCACCTTCATGACTGAGTATGGGCACTGGAAAACAAGGGGATTATCTGTAGTCCCTCATTCTGTGTTTGGTTGTGTAATAATCTAAGTTATTTATTTTTCTATGGTGTGTTTTTTGAGCCTGGATGCTCGTTTGCGTTCATTTATTTTCTTGTGACTCACTAACTGAATTCCTCGTGGAATTGTATTTGTTTACCTACGTTTGCCAATTACAAACAAAGTCCTATTCTTTATTTACTTGTCCGAGTGTAGTCTCTGGTTTTCTGTGACACACCATTTGCTACAATGGCGTACGATGTCCGAATACTTCGTTAGTTTGTAACTAGCCTCCATTACAAGAATCGTTCAAAAATAACATCAATGCTAATATAGACAGAAAATATTTTATTTTTTTATTTTTTTAAATAACCTTCCCATACTGCATAAAACGCATCTTCGTTGGAATAAAATACTATTTTTCTCAAGATTTTGTCACTCATAGTATTTATTCACCACTCGATTGAAACAAATCTCATAAAATCATTATTTAAGTATATAATTTTATAAAAGATATAGTACACTAGTTACTCATGAATTTGGCACAAATATAACTAAAAAAAATTTACCGCACTTTTTTCCGTTTCATTTTTCGAAACCATACATTAAAACGAAAAATTAATTTAAAGCTTTTTGGGCGGTTTCGTCGTGGCCTAATACGTCCCCGCACTTCCCTCTCCTACGCTCGCCACGATATACCTCAACCTCAGTAGTTACAGTTCCGAAATTTCCCCTTTATATAAATAATTGTGGTCTACTATCGGATTTTTTTTTTTAAATTTGTCTTCTACGAGAGAGTGAGAGATTTTGGTTAGCGCTTAACATCGAGACTGGCGAGGGGTAACATGAGGTGAATATGGAGCAGTGCCGGAATGAAGGGGCGGGGAAAACTGGAGATCCCCGTGAAAACCCGCTGACCAACGGCACCGTCCGGGACGATTTCCACACTTGAAAATCCGGGAGCTGATCCCGCCTAGGACCGATCCCCGCATTGTCTTTGTCGGATGCGAATGACCTGGCCATTCGGCCACCAACATCCCCTTTCTACGAACTTGGCAGAAACCATCACGTCGCCCCAAGTCGGCGATTCTTAAATTTCCATAACTAATTGAGTTAAATTATTTTTGTGAACATATTGATGAGTTTTTTTGGGTTTATTGTGAACAAGTTGTAGCATACACGTGGTCTGAAAGGAACTGATTCTGAAGTACGACGTATACAAAAAAATTACTGTTATATATTTGCATACATTACGCATTTAACTTGATACTTACATAAACTTATTACAGACATAAATTGTTGCACTATTGTGTGGTCTCGCATTCACACCAAAAATTGCATTTTCAGCGGTAAGCAAGAAGGCTACAGTAGACGTTCCCAGTGTTATTTACTTAATTATGACTACATGGTACCTATAATTCAGCGCTAAAACTTCAGAATTAAATTGTAATTTTTCGAAGCCAACGTGCAGTAATCAAAGAACAGCAACCTTAGGCAATAGGTTTTACTAACTTTCTGAGCCAACATATTTCTCGGCTAATATATTTCTGAAGAACAATCACTGACGCCGAAATCTCGTACATTTAATTGCATTTCAACATTTTGCTTATAAATATAATTGTATAGGGTTCTTTTGTAGTTTTTTTTCGTATTGACTTTCAAAAACTATATATTTAAGTTGTGTTTCTAGCGTTTAGTTGTCTGCCACGCACTCTTCAGTCTGCAATGTCGTCTGCGTAGGCCTGAGAGCGGCATAGCAGCGTCCGTACAGTTTCGTCCAGCTCGTCGAGTCCTGGTGCTAGCGTACCAGTCTTACTTGCGGTGTTTTGTGTATGGTTAGGGGTGTGTAAAATTTTCACTGTTTTCTTACAATAAACGATACTGCTTGCTGTTGTATCCTCTACCTTAGCTCGACGTCACTCATTGGTCTACAGTGTCTTGCTGCAGATATCGCTTCTAGCCAAGTTCCGCAGTAGAGTGACCATGATAAACACGGACTGACATTATGGAGGCTCGTGGCCAGTGAACTCACAAACTGTTAAAATGTATACACAGGGCAGTAAATTACAGTTTGACAACAAATAATAACATAGAATTTGAACACGTCACTACAGTACAATCATAATTATGATTCTGTGTGATGTCATGAGCGTGTGTTAGGTTAGCAGCGCGTGTAAACACTTTCTCGCACGAAGTGTTGTAAGAAAGCCAAAGAAACAGGTATTTTCAACCCAAACGGGTCATAACTGCCCAAGACGATCCCACTCGCCTGGCTTAAAATGTGGCGACAGTAACGGTTTTATTCATTAATATATTCGTCTTCATTAATTATTAAGGGTATTCTGACCGTAACATCAAGAATAATAAATGCGTAGGTGGTACATATTTGATTCTGTGAACATGTAATAGTTACATCAATCGCAAGGGAGCCTCGAGTCCTTTACATAAATTGTAGCGTCAACTTAAACTCGTTGTTCGAGGTGTGTGTATTTTAACGACTGCAGATATTGACAAGTCTTCGGAACTGCGACTTTCTTGTGCATACTACCAGTGTTGTCGCCTAGGCGTCTATAGTTAGAGCCGGTGATTTTTGGTGAACAGAATTTTGCAATAATTTACTTCAATGTCTTACGCGAACATTGACAGCTCTGATCCATGGTTATTGGCAGAATATATTAGTGCAGAGGCGTCGCTCATTTGCCAGTCAGAACAGGGATATTGCAACACCACACGTATGTGATTTGCAGGTAGAATCCTGAGACACCGAGAGTTGAAAACAACCAATCACTGACAAAGAAGCAGAGTTGCAGATGGGCGCATAAGGCATTGCAACAAAGTGTTGCAAAATTCTTGTCCCCAAAAATCACTGGCTCTAGCTATATTATACTGATCACATCTACAGCATCATAAGCGCCTCTAACGTCCCGTGTGCGGCAGTCTGTGTCCCTATTTTGGGCTGCCGGAGTGGGATGTTCTGCTGACGCGCTGTGTCGGATTGTGTAATATGTTTGGAATTCCTTGGCCAGGCTGGCTTGATTACCAGCAAAGTGCGATGCGAGTGATCAGGCTGAACGGCTTCTTTGCAACTTCGTACCACCGCACGTTGTTTCATACCTATTCAATGTATGTTCCCATGACGCGCCAAGTCCTTATATTTAGATGACATTCCAGTTACAGGAACGACAACGGCGTGCCAAAACCCTGTAACAGACACCTCACTTCAGTGAGTGAGAGATTTCGTTCAGTGCTTAATATCAAGGTATTTAGCGCCTGCGAAAGGGGAGGGGGTGACATGAGTATGGAGCAGCGCCGGAATAAAGGGTCGGGGGAAACGGGAGATCCCAGAGAAAATCCGCCGGCCAACGGCATCGTCTGGCAAGATGTACACATGCGGAAATCTGGGGACCCCACTGGGAATCAAACCCGGATCGCCTTGGTGGGAAGAGAATTGTCTGAGCATTCAGCCACCGCGGTCCCCACCTCACTTCAGCCTCGGGCAACATGGCTAAAATGATAAATGCCTTAAGATGTCGGAGAATCGCAACTATCCATATCAGTGTAGCGTCTTGCACCTTGTATCATTGGACGACGGTTATGTACCACAGCTTAGCTGTTCACAGACGAATCGCTGACGTTCAGTCGTAGTGCATAAGAAGAAGTATCGATCCAGTCGAATAATGACTCACCAGTAACGAACGAAAAGCATCAAAAATTAAAAACAATACATAATATTCCTATAAAAGTCGTATTTGTAAGGATGCCGATATATCGTGAAAATAATTGTTTTGCTAGGCTCCAATGTAATCCGGTAACTTCCAGTCTATTTTAGTTATTGGCGTGTCCTGATTTGACAGGAACAGTTATAGTTTCAATGGGGCACTACTGAACTTGGGTGGTTCGTCTGTGAAGTGTTAAAACTGTGTATTATTACCATCTTCCACCCATACAAGGCGCAAGATACTGTACTGTTTGTTACAATACGCTTGCAAGAATGATGCCCTTGATTTCCCAGTGTTTCTACAGGCCAATAAATAAAGTGTGTCTTTGAGAACAAAGTATCTACAATATAATACTGTTTAACTAAGAGGGGAGCGCTACACGGTAAGAGCGGTCACAAAACACAAAGTATGGCAAATACCGCGTTAGTCAGCATTTGATAAGATTCGATATGTACGAGCCGCATTGTGGGTCCGTACGATAGCTTATCGGACATATCGTACACTTGCCTTACATGTTGGTTGTTTCGATGTCATAGCTGAAGCCACTATTACACGTGATGAAGTTTCTGCTATACTAAGAGAAATAACACTACAGGAGATTCACTGCATTGTATGCCGTCGACGCCTGATATTTTGACACAGTCACTGCGTGGTAACTTAATAAATTCTTAAAAACCATAATTGATATCTATACATGTTTCTGTAAGTCAGTTCACAAACTTACGAAGGGTTAATAATGGTTATCGTTTTTTATAAACTTTCTTAGCAAATGTTTTTTATTTAGCATATAATCGTGCTCCGTAATCAAAGGTACAATGTTCTTAGCGTCACAGGTGATTAAAAAACCCACAATCCTCAATTATTGTAAAATGTTTGCTCAAGTAGGTAGCAATTTTTTTTTTTGCCTACAGTTACTTTTTTCTGCACTGACTACTAAACAACAGTTACCGAAGCTTAAATATTAAATTGTGCTCATCAGAGATTTGTGTATTCATGACTGTGCAAGCTACAATCGTCAGTTTACATATTTCATTCCGTACATACTTTCTGTATGTTGTTATAGTCTCCTTAGGGCTGGCTCTGTATAGGTATCGTAATTCAAATAAAACGTGTAAAATGTTTTTATGAATACCCGAGGTCAGCTTATTACAAAAATGCCTATATATAATAAGCATAAACAAATTGCATTTCGCAAGACGTAAAGAAACTCACTAAAGTTATCGATTTACCTTCAACTCAATCGTCTGCAACTCTACAATAATATTTAGGCTTTTAGTCACACCCATTCGTCCCCTCCTTGTTCCACCCTGCTCAACCCAGTAACACACAAAGTGTTTTCCAGCACACACAATGAGATTTCACAATTTCTCGGTGACACTCTTGAATAATCAATACACTTCCTTCCGCGTATACTCACGCGGAACAAGATGCATCTAAGTCTTCAAAACAGGACTAACCTATGTGCTTGGTAGCCTGCTTTTATATTCTCCCGAATATTTTCTCGAACTTTCTACCCCTCCACCCATTTTATTGTTGTGAAATATGCGCTTTGATTATTTTGGACGCGATAAATGAGTTTTACTGGTTTTGCTCTAGAATGTTTGACTTTGAAGTCCTTTTCGCTGAAAAAAACTTTAACGTATGTCAAATATTGTAAAACATACAAACATTATTCAAATATATTATAGATGCACTATGTAATGTTAGACTTAATTCGTCAATTGTGTAAGGGAACATACCTATGATATAAGTGAAATAGACAGATAACTAATTACTTATTTTTAAGTTTTATTTGTGAACTCATTTCGACTCTAATTTATAGTTTCTGTGAACATTTCCTTTCTACATACACGTATACCTGTTTAAAACATCTCTAAAATTATTTATTGGATGTTTCCTAATGAAATGTGCTCTCCTGTTGAGCAGGTACCTGTTACTGTTTTCTTATTTTGGAATATGATTAAATTACATTTATATATTTTAAGAAAACATTCTAATAGTGCATGAATCGAAGGAATTCGGCATACACCGCAAGAATTATTTCTCAACTTGGCCATCCCTCGTATTCTTCGTTAGCTCCACCAACTTCACTGTGTATGCGCGAACATCAAGTAATATACATTTTCTTGGCTTGTGGGTGTGAGCCGCGTCTGAGGATTGTCTTGCGACGTTTCGGCAATCATCAGGTAGTCGGAGTCGGAGACCAACTGGCAGATGTGAGATTTGCAGGTCCTTATATACCCTGGTGTCTGGGTGGCTGCTTCCTGGTTGGCTGGGCCTGTCGGCCAATCACAGGCCTGCTTGCTCCTGATTGGCCGAGGTGGTTAGCCAAC
>PNEQ01043677.1:132306-145654 GCA_003012365.1 Medauroidea extradentata
GACTCGCACCTGGTTGGCTGGGTTGACTGGCCAATCCTGGTGAGTCTGTCGTGACTGCCCTCTGGTAGCTTGATTTCGCATCATCCACGAATAAATGTGACCATATTTTGCTTAGCCGATATCCATCTTCCCTGTTGATGTTGTTAGGGTGTTTTATTATCTCTATTGCCTCTCTCACAGTTCTCTGACGATAATTACTTATGTTGGTTATTGTAGAGAACTTGTCAAAATCGATGCTGTGTTTCGTTTCCATGGAGTGTTCTGCTATTGCTGACTGCTGGTTTTCGTATTTGTATGCTCTGATGTGTTCTGCCGAAACGTCGCAAGACAATCCTCAGACGCGGCTCACACCCACAAGCCAAGAAAATGCAGACAACGGCCGCGAAAGCCTGCGATATATTTTATCAAGTAATATAAATAAACTTTATCTACTGCCGCGCTAAATGTTATGAGTCACATGCTTTCAAATGTCACCGACGCGCCAGAAACGAACGTGTTTTACTGTTGTCAAGTGTCAATTTCATTTAAAGAAAATCTTTTAAGAGCGCAAATGTTATCGTCAAAACTGCAATTTTACGTTTTTATTTTTTTTATATTATTATTTGGATAGTTATTACTAGGGACTGGAAATTTTCGCGAATTCAATGACCTGCAGGCTAGAATTCATTGTACTATACATACTGAAGCCTCGACTATTTGTCCACTAGCTGCTACTCAGTGGAACAACCGACAATGAACGAATATACGGGGCTTGAGTATGAATAGTACAATGGATTCTAGCATACAAGTCATTGAATTCGCGAAAATTTCCAGTCCCTAGTTATTACTCTAAAGTAAGGACTCGATAACTAGAGAGCTACAAATTTCGTGTTACTATTTGGTAGCAGACTGGAGTCAAAGTTCCTGACTGCTCGTATGGCAGAGATAATGGTTTGTCGCGGGAAAACTTGACTGTTTGCTGGGTTTCAACGCACGTTCAGCCTACCAGAAGATTACTGGCTTTCACTTGAACTCGTAGCTCTTGCTCTATTTGACTAAGCCAATAATAATCTCGCTATTGTAGTATTTGATGCCTAGAGCAAGGTAGTTTTCGCGAAAAGATTTTTGCATCACTTTGTTTCAGTGCCTTACGTGCGCAACTGCATCTCTGCATAGTGTACAGTGATTGGATGTCTTAACATACAACGTCTGGATGATAAACCCGCAAATCACAGACGTGTTGTGTCACAGTTATCCGTATACTGATTGGCAGTCAAATGAATAATAACTCTGCACAAGAACACTCTGCCAATAATCATGAAGTTGAGCTGCAGGTGTGAAGGTAAGACACTAAAACAAAGTGGAGCAAAAATCTTCTCGCGAAAACTACGGGGCTCTAAGGTGCCTGTTACTGGTATGCAGACAGCTACCCTGTGTCAGACATATGTCTCCCAACCATACATGTTACAATTAACTACAGTGTTTCCAAGGGTATGTTGGCACGAAAAAATGTTCGCGGTATATCATCACCTTCGCGGTTTTGGCCGACTGAAGGACGTTTTCAACCAATGATTTGAGGTCAACCATATAAAGCCTACTATCGTGCAATGCTGGCAGACACAGATACAAAATCCTGGAGCCACTAACAATACTGGTTCTCGGGTGAGTATAGGCCAGTGAAGTCTAGCCTGTCGCCGATTAATAACGCAACATTTTCACGTCTCTATCAATAACTAGCTCGCCTCACAACGTGACACTGCTGTTAATATAGAATTAAAGGGGAAATATATTGCACGGCAATGTTAGTGTCGCTTTTCAGCCCATATGTAATGTATGTATAACTAATTGCTTAGGCTCTAAATTATATAATTTTGTAATCTAAGCCTACGAATTTTTGTAACAAAAATATTGATTTTAAAGAATTGGTTATATAGCACCATGATTATTTAGTATAAATATTAACAAATGACACAAACACGTTCATTAAGGCCTCGATTCCTAGTTTTGCAGTGGTTTCGAAAATATTTTTTGTAACGCAAATTAATACATATATCAAAAATTCCTCTGGCAGTTTTAACACTTATATATCAACGTTTCTATATGAATTTTTCTGTTGCGATACGCCAAACTGATTTATAGATTTTTGCCCCCGAAATAGTACACGCTTTGTTGTGAAAATAAGCCTAAATGAAACAAAATAATTTTTTTTCTCGCAAACGGTTCATTATTTAAAAAAAACGGTCTGGTATAATTGTGTATCGTATGACTGTACACTGTCTTAAAATTTTTCAAAGCATTTGGCTAACACTTATTTGAGTTATTTGCCATTGTTTGAAATAAAAAGGAGATCATGGCTTTAATTGACACATTTGCAAAAAAAAATTTTTTCCTTTGACGTTACACATACAACCTCACACCCTTATATCCTTGACAACAATTTTTAATCGATTGAGATAGTTATAAACGTCTCTAAAAATTACAATTTTTGTGCTTTTGGTAGCGTCAGCCCGCCTTTTGTGTCATTATAATTGTCTGTCTTTACATTCTTTACTATCAGTATGGAAGCAAAGGAGTACAATTACGTGAATGACTTGAGTTTCATTATAATTTTTATTCATCTGCCCATTTAATACACGTATTTGTCGAGCTAATAGATAGGCAGATTCGTTTTCCCTTGGTTAACCACTCACGGGCGACATTTTTTCATGTAGTGTCACTTCGTGAAAATAGTGTAACTTTTCTTGTCGCTTACTATATGTCTGGTACTTTTAAATGAAGGCTAACTAATTTCATTATAACTGCAGGTTTCTGTTATTGTATCACACCTAAATACAGATGTCAAGAAGAACTTCAGAACAAAATGTTGAAAATTCAAAGGAATTTAATCATAGGCGGTTCAGGATAAAGTGAGCACTCAAAAAAGTTCTGCTAAAGTTATATTTTCAGCCAATTCGTATCTTTCCGCACGTAACGGTTAACGATAAATGTCTTCTCTCTCTGGACACATCACCAAACGTTTGCGCGTGTATGATAAATTGTGCAGTCAGTATGAATCAGTACAGTATGATAAAATAAAATTACTAATTATATAAAATAAAATTACTAATTAAATAAAATACAATTACGTCGATTTTGGATGATTTTATTTCATTGTTTCTGTATTTAAATAGGAAAATACAGGGAACTCTACTGCGTGTCCTCGCTGCCAACCATACAAGCATTAGGGCAACTGTAGTTCATGTTGAACTATATGCAGTAGAGCTAGTGATATTTTTCGAAGGTTAAATTTGTAATGCTCACTTTATCCCGAACGACCTATGCCTAGAGACATGAACTTTTCGCGAAAAGAAATTTGCCTCACTTTGTGTCAGTGACTTGTGTGCACGTTTGCAGACTTGCTTCACGGTCAGAGATTGGATGTTTTGACATTCGTGTGTCGTGGGGTTTTACACGCAAATCACAGACGTGTGGTGTTACAGTAACCTTATTGTGATTCGTACAGTCAAATGAGAAACGTCACAGTTCAAAGGCACGCTGCCAATATATGTGAAGCAGAAGTGCAGACGTGCACATAAGGCACTGGAACAAAGTGGGGCAAAATTCTTTTCGCGAAAAGTTCATGTCTCTACGGCTATGCGCCAGCCTGCTTCGCACTTTTGACATTCGTAGTTCTGCCGTGTAGCCGGACGGTACGATATATGGCGTGATTGTGGGCTCAATACTGTTATGCAACCAAGGAAATGATTTTTTGCAAGTGGTTTTGCATCCCCATTCTAGAAAAATTAAGATGGGCTTCCTTCAAGTAGACTATTTTTTTCTCTACTACAAAATTTGCTCGTTTCTAGTTTGTAATTGTTCAATATTTCATTAGCAAAAAATAGGCTAAATTACTCATACGTTTCAATTTAATGTTTCTACGGTGTTTTTCAAATGTTTCTGAAATTGTCAGTGTTCTTGTGTTCATTGAACAATTCTTGCAATGGGTATTACAAACCAAGCCACTTTATTTACATACGCCATTGAGAGCGAATGCTGCCTGGTTGCAGAAAAACCCCACAGTAAAAGCAAATAATGACATTCCAGTATTAGTTGTCTCTGTTTGTTGACAACAGCTTATTCTGACTTTTCTTCATTTGCATTTATATTTGTTGTGGGTTTTTTTTTTTTCTCCGTTACGGCAACATTCACTCGCAATGGCTTATGTCTAAAAAACTTATTTCGTTTCTCAAAGTTCTTGTAGTGGATCATACGATTGACAGAATAGCTTGGATGTGTGCCGATGCCTGCACCGGTGCAGTTACATGAACCGGCCAACGCTGCGTATTCTGTGTTCGTATACCTAGGGTAACGAAACAACTGTTATTGGATAAATACTAATTATAGGCCATTCACAATAAAGTGAGCACTGCATAAAGTTTTCATTCGGCCATTTTTCAGTTGTCTTTATTGTTTTTTAGTATGAAAACTTTCATGTAACTAAAAATCAGTGTAAACATTTCAACACACTCGAAAGTTAACATCTATTGACCCAATAAAACATATTTCTAATTAATTACAAGTTCTTGTGAGTGTTCAGTTTATATTGAACAGCCTATAATAACGTAAGATTCTTTTCACATTAGTTAAATATTAGCTGATACATATTGTTTTAATTCTTCGGCACATGCAATTAAGAAACTGTATTTTTACAGTCATTTAAAAACAATTATTAAAACAGATTAATTATTTCATCCGAAATAATAGGGTCTAATCGCTCTTGTGGGGTGTTAGCATGGGAATTAAAATTTGCCCTGTAAATATTGTTAGGGTTATCCAGTTTTATGTAATGTTTTTCTGAAGTTTAAAGTTTCTTGTGTTAGTGCCTACATGTGACTACAGTTTTCATATTTAATAAATCATTGTGTTCGAAATGTGTAAACATAACAATGTTTTATTTGCTAATGTTGTACGTAAAGTTTCTGAAAGACATGCACGAGTACTAATTTTAGATTTATATATAAATGTAAAATTTAACTATTAATAGCCAACTTAATTTTTAGGGGAAGTAATTGGGAATAATACAGGATCCAAAACTTTCAGACTGCATGTATAAGGTATAGATATAATCTAAAAATACACGTTACACAACCTTTAATTAAAACCTGGTTGCTGAATATGGAAAGGAGACGACAATTTAACTTTGTCTTGGAACTAAAAATTATTTTTCTTAATAATACATTACAATACTCAACATATAAATTAATAAAGCTAATAACTATTCATAAATACAGTACCAGACACAAAATTAACTCTTAAATGCTACGTCACTACAGTGCAGCATTTAAGCGATCATTTAGGTACGTGGTCAGTCGTGTCTCGAACAAGCTACCTGCCAAACCTTAAAAATCTAGATCATATAGTGGACTTTAAAAAATACAAAGAGCTGCTACTGACAGACCAGAAACAAACAAAAAAACTAATAAAAATTGTATAAAAATAGCAGGAGATAATTTTTTCTCATTATTTGCGAATGTTTTCTCTCAAACACTGCTGATTCCACTATTAAAAATTCAAATTTGCTTTTGTGATAGCAGATTTAGCTTGTCTTCCTCTATTATAATTTTTTTAATATGTAAGAATTTATATATCTTATTGGTTGTTCTCATCACTGTGTTTATATATGTAATGTATGTAGTCAACAACATGCACGACAAATCGTAAATCGGCTGTAGTGCTGAATTTTACTTGTGATAAAATAAGTTAAAAAATACATACTTGTGTTAAGAAACCACCCCATTACGCAGCCAGAATGATTTCGAAAGCTCAGTTATGGACGTACTAGAACTCGAACCCAGAACGCGAGTTTAGTGGTTTATCACTGCTCCACCTCGCTTTACACTGTACAGAGGCGATACAAAGGACAGTCAAATTCGTTTTTGAACTACATCAGGTAGTCTCGTTTACTGTGGTAGCACATTTTGAGATAACCTTGAAAGTTAGATGGTGATTAATAATATTTGGAGACCTGACAAATTCGCGAATTGTTTTATGAACAAGCTTGAGTACACAGATGTCCTTGGGGGTTAGCCTATAGGTCAGTGAAACCGTGAATTCTTTCCTTTCTCTAATCATTAGGGACGTGAAAAATTCGGGTTTTACTTGAGCGCAAGCTAGAATTCAAATAACTATAACTTCGTGACCCTTTTCCTATAGAATCTGGACTAATTTGACACCTCCTGGAGGTAATAATTTCACGAATTCGATGACCTACAGGCTAGAATCTATTGTTCTATTCATACTCTAGCCCCGACCATTAGTCAACTAGAGCTGCTACTCAGTGGAACAGCAGACAATGAACGACTAGAAGGGGCTTGAGTATGTATAGTACATTGAATTCGTGAAATGTTCTGTCACTACCAATAATAAAGAAGCATCTAAGCGCAGGCTAAATTATTATTGATGGTGGTTTACCGCGGGAAAACTTGACTGTTTGCTGGATTTCAACGCACCTTTAGCTTACTAGAAGATGACTGGCTTTAGCGTGTACTTGGAGCTGTTGCCGTATTTGAATAAGCCAATAATAATCTTGCTATAGTAGTATTTGATGCCTATTATTGACCTGCAGATAGCTGCGTTGTGTCAGATGTATACCACCCAATTGTACATGTCGCAAGAAGCTAAAACGTTTTCAAGGGTATGTTGGCACAAAACATTTTAACAATATACCATAATCTCTAACAGTCATGTGACATTACGGTGCCAATGAGCAGCTACTGTATGATTGAGTAAACAGTCTTTCTTGGAGGCTAGCATACAGGTCAATGAACCAGAGAATATTTCCTTTCTCTATCAATAACAATAATTTAGCTACTTGCAGTAGACTTCTATTAATTGTATTTTAACACGGCCCACACTAACGTTAAAATGTGACACGTAATGGAGCCGCAAGGCTTGAACGGGTAGCTGAGACGTCACGTTTCAACTGTGACGATGCAAACACTGGTCACCTCACCCTACTACCCCTCACCACGGTGGTTGTTGCCCGGTGAGGGGCGGGGTAACAGCGACCCGTGCCGCCAGTAGCACAGGGAACGAGCCACTGGACGGACGTGCTGGCAGATCGCGTCTTACAGGATCTGCGTCTTACGTCGCCCAGGTAAGGAAGCCGCTTAGAAGTCAAGGGCTGTTGTGCCTACCACGCGTACTGCACTGAGTTTTATTAGCCACTTTAGAAAACTATATGTATATATCCTAATAGTCTTGTAAATTTAATGTTTGCCATTAAACTTTAAATACTTAGGGCGTTGCCTATCTAGGAGCCGTGGTAGGGATTTGCGTGTTAAATTGTATTCGGTGTTGCTCAGTCATTTTAGTGATATCGCTTACGGACCACAATCATTTTATACTTTGTGAAGGGATAATGTTTCTACACGAATAATCACACAGGGAAGATGGTGTTAATAATAAAATTACTGTTCTTGATATAGTTTTCAGAGAATTTAAAAACTGGCCTATAAGTTCCTATTATAATTAAGATGAAAGGTTCCTATTTGCGTTGGTTTTACTAATGTATCCTTAAATTCTACAAGGAAGCTGAAATCATAAAACCATCAAATAGATAGACTATGTATTGTTTGTACTGCGAAGAGTTCATACTTTAAAGCAATAAATTATACAATTTTTCAACTAATTATTGACTTGAATAAAATATAATTAAGTCAATAATAAGCCGAAAGTATACCATTTTGGTTTTGAGAAAATTAGACTTTATATTAAGAATTATTTTCAACACATTTATACAAAGGATTTACTTAATCGGTTGCCTTTCAGATTAAAATAATTTATTTCCTAAAGTCAGCGAAGATAAGAGTCCATGTGAGGCGTCTTCGCCCGTGTCAAATATCCACCTTTGACGTGTGGTAAAAGCGTAGCGATAAGAGCCAGTGTCCCACGCTTGGCGAGAAGCATATCGCCTCTATTCGCAGCGCGCCAAAATGACGTGCAAGGTTTTCCTTGTAGTATTTTTCCTACGGTTATTTTAAGCGATGACCACAACATTTTATTTATGAATAGTACTAAGTTAAGACCAACGCGTGCCTCTTTCCTTGCACTTTACGAATTCAGGTAAAATTCTCAGAGTTACAGCAGTCTAAAATCCCGTTTTTAGCCATTTATATGGCTATCTTGTTTCTACTGTATTTGCGATTTTTTCAAGCTTAAACGAGAGAAGATATTAAAATGTGTTTGGTAGTGATAGCCTTTTTTTTCAAATCAAGAAATTGTACGGTTTCGATTAAAAAGCCAATTAACCAGAATTTCGTAAAGTACATAATTAGGTAAAATCTAGTATTTACTTCCTTGAACAGATCAGCCATCACGGAGAAAACGATTTTAAACACAACTGCCAAACAGTTGTTTGATATCTGCTCTCGTTTAGGCGTAAAACATTGATATCTTTTAAAAAGTAGATACAAGAGAACGTTGCCATGAGTTCAAACCTCTGGCGAGATTCCAAGAATGAACGCGGTGTTTGTCCACTGTGACAGAAAATTGTGAAAAGTAGTTCTCACTCTCGAGGTCTTCCTAAAAGTGTAATATTTGAGAGAAAGTTGACATCGCTGTTTGTATTACAACAAAGTAAGCAAATAGTAATATTTTAAAAACAGTTTCTCGGAAATATAAGGTTATCGTGTGGCAGTACGATACGCAGTGGGACAAAATGAGAAGCCAAACAGAATTGTTATAAATGTTCGGGTTGCGAGTAAACAATGACACATGGTCTTCTGATTGATTTTATTTCCACGAACTGTCCATTAATTTCGGATGACTTTAAAGGTTTTAGACGTAACTCGCGTAATCGTGACAGATCGTTGCTAACTGTAAAAACTGTAGCTACTCGGTTGATAATACAATATTTGTCTTCCGTACACATAAAAGCTTGCGTTTTTACAACGTATTTATTTATTTCCTACAACAAGACGTATTTATATTTTAAAAAAATTTAAAAACGGAAATGTGATGACGCGGCAGAGGGTAGGGGCGAGGATGGAAGAAACACCATACCAATCGCAATTAAGAATATTTTGTCTAATTACTTGCGTATTTAAATTTACTAATCAATTATTTTCATTATTTTAACATAGGCCTTTTAATTACGTAATTAAATTACTTATTTGTCGGGTATGTCAAGTTGTGGCATCTTAACAAGGAAAATGAGATCGTGTATTTCTAAAATGTGTTAGCAGCCTTCAAATCCACAATTTCGTGTTATTTAAAATAAATGTTATATAATAAAGTAATAACCTGGGTTGCTTTTAAACAAAGTTATCTAAACATGTACCAGGAATTACCGTATGGTTGAAGGCGAAGTTATTACAGATGGAATAAATTAATAGGAGACGGTAAGCGTGGACGGCGAGGAATGTGCCTGTTGTCAGGTGCGATCCTTTCATTCGCTTAAAGTGATTTCAGAGAAACCACGGAAAACCCAAATCAGGATGACCGCACCGGGAATCGAACTGCTGCTCTCCAGAATTCGACTCTAGTGTCCAAACCGAGATCTGATTTCTCGTTAGTTTACCTTCAGGCAGAGTTTACTGGAACTCTGACTAACAGTGGAAGGATTTCCAAGCTCAGACCTCGTGTAAGGCATTTTTCTGATTCTTATGGTCTAAGTTTATGTTAAGTATAAAGTACGATATCACAATCCATGTCAAAACTACTGTACTATTTCTTCGCCTATTTTAGTATTTTATAAATACTTATTTGAAATATATTAGTATAGCTCTCTCGTAGAATACGTTATCTTGCGATAAACTCAATCATCCATTAAATTTTACCAATAATTACAATTTACTTAGACAAATTATTTCCAAGTCATAAATTCATGCTCATCGTTTCAAAGTCATCACGTACACTTGTATAAAAATTGATGACTAATGCCTAAGGTCTTTGCGAAGTGCCAAAACACTAAAGTAATACAGTTTTAATAATTTCAATTTAAATAATGTTGTGATTCGTAAATGGAAAATTCAACACAATGGGTGAAACTTGACCATCATGTGCAAGCTTTCCCAAATCACGTCCTTCCCTGATAATGCGTTACATAACAGTCATGAGGGTAATATATATTTGCACTTTGTGCGTACTTAATAGGCCTATATTAATAGGAAATATTGTTGACCGCAACATTTATACACGTATAGAAGTATTTTTACATTTGCAGGACATCAAGAATGAATAATATATTAACTTAATGTAGGATATTTTGAGTAATTGTTTAACTTTGGTCAGTGTGAAACATGTATTGATCATAAGAAGACTGAGTTAGGACTCTCAGCAATTACTTAACGCTATAATCCTCGGAGAGAAGGGTTTGCGAGGCTCTGCCCTCACTTTCCAGGGATTAGAGGAAGTCCTTGCGGCGACTAACTTTGTTCTTGTTATAAGTACATTGATAAATGCCAATTGTGAGAGGTTAGTGCTTGAAATTTCTCTTTAGTTATCAGAAGTTGGTTAAACTCTATATGGCTTTCAAACAATTCACTGAAAGAAAATTATTACGAACTTGATTTTACGAGGCCAGGCAATGTGTGTTCAATAAATTGTGACTTGATAAAAATTTAAATGATAGTACGTCAATGAAAGAATTTGTAAATTCATTACTGTGAAGTATCGTACTTTATATCTTTAACGTTAATTTAAAAAAAAATGGCAAATTTATATGTTTAGGTGGTCATAGTTCGGGAATGTTCCATTTATTTTTAATTTTTTTTGTCCTTGCCGGATAGTTTTCTAGTTAAAGAAAAGGTTTATAGTCAGAATTGTTTTGTTCAAAATCGCAGATTGGTTACAACCACGCTATTGCAGATTCCACAAAGAATGTGTAATGTAATACGCCTGTATAACAAAAGTTGAATATGTTTCTTTTCATGACTAATCAACACCAACATTAATATTTTAAGTAAACTAATCAATCAGCGTTATTGTATCATTGTTGTGTAGTGAACTGTTTGAGATGTTCAGGAACATATCTGTTCTACATTTGTGTGTGTGTGTGTGTGTATATATATATATATATATATATATATATATATATATATATATATACATATAACGTCGTACCTTGACACGTTAAACTAAGAAAGTTCCGAATTCCATTAAGGGAAAAAAGATCTCATAAATTAATTCGCTTCAATTTATAAAATGTATTTTGTAGGCAATTTGGAAAGTGTTATACAACTAACATTGGTTTATCCCGATTTGTGTTGTGAAAATAGATATTTATGTAAGGGAACTGTGATTTGTGTTTCACAAGACCAGTATCTTTATATTGTTTGGGTTTCATTATATTATTTTTCGTAACTGCAATTTTCGTTTGATAAAAATCTTTTAGGTTAGTTATCTAAAATTTAAAAAAAAAAATCCTCAAATTTGCTTAGTAATTTCAGACTTTGTAAAATTACTGCAAAAACATAAAAGTAAAGGTCATTCGGGAACAAGGCGTTACTGACGTGCGTGTTTTACGCCGTGTCGTAAACATATTATTACCCCAAGTTATGGTAATGCATTCCAAACCGTACGCGCAAACCAAAACAAGGAAGAAGCATTATAAAAAGTCCACTACACCGCACAGCGTTACCTTGAAAAGTTTGAAACAGACAAAAATATTAAAATCATTAATTTTAATTAAATCATTTTACAGGGTGTTTGTTTAGAAAAAATCATGTTACTGTTCACTTCAAATTTTATGGGACGTTAGTTTTTACATAAAAATTACTGAACAATAAAAATAACTAGGGTTTAATTTTTAATTTTTCTCGTTTCGATTTTTAGAATTAATTTTATATTTTGACAAACAGACATTACCGTTTATCGTAACGATAGCCACGCAGAAAGCAATAAATCGCAAGAACCATTGAGATTGCCGTGTATTTCGTTTCAACCTGTCACATTTGCATAACGTCCAGTATAAAACACACGTTCGACTATTTAAACATTTTTTTGGAAGTAGTACAATGTAAACCGTGACCTATTTATAACAAATATGTAAATTGCCGTAGTGCTGTGTTCCGCGTTACTGTGTTTGTTCCTAGTGGCGATTTTTTTCTTTACCTTAGAACTCAGTTTTTAGCTAAAAAGATTAGGACCACCGAGCGGTTTGGATCTCATTATAAATGTCTCAGAAATGTCTAAAATTAGCAGATAACAATCTATTTAAAATTATTGTTGTGTGGAAAACGTATGAACAACATTATGCGTTTCTTCTGTTGACAGCGACTGTGCACGCTGATATCTTATTTATGTTCATGTGACAAGAGGTTGTACTGGTGGTCGTTTGAGTAAAATTTCCTGCTTTATCTATCGTAGGCACTGAATCACTACATTAGTGTTTGGAGACTCGGCTTTGGCGTCCTGTGTTCTCATTTATCTGTGCGTGTGTGTGTGTGTGACATAAGGTGTCTATATTGTTAAAGGGTTTGTGTGTTCAGTCATTACCAACAAACAATTAAATCTCGTAGCCTACATTTCGGTTTTAAATGGCTTCCCGCCAGGCTGTTTAATACTGTTGCAGTACATATAATATATGTTATATACACACGAGTTTTTTATAAAACTATTATCCATGTTTCCAAATGTCGGTTTACAAAAACAATTTAAAAATGGCCGTTAGGTACTTTTCAAACATAACTTGAATTAAAAAAAAAAAGGTTACGACCCTTCCAATACTACTAAAAACTGCACATTCTGACATGTTCATTTGCGAGCTATACAAGATGTCTGAATGTAGGGTACAAGTTTGAAAGAACTATTTAGTTTAATATTAACAACAACAATATGTCAGTTAAAATCGTGCACCTACCTAAACTTCCATCTAAACAAAAAATTACACGTTTGTATGGTTTGGACTGGATTGTAACTTAGAATTGTGTAATCTTAAAGTACAATACTGACTTAGTCTGAAGAAATCGGCAGTGTTTTACTATGTATAATATGATTAACATAAACAGTAATGTTACAATAATTTTAAAATGAATGGGACGAAGCATAATAACTTTGATCAAACGCATCAGTAGATAGATTTAGCCGGTTCTGGGACATGGATTCGGTGTGTGGCACAGTGTGGCACCACCCGCCATGTTGTGACGTCACGTCCCCGGCCGCCATGTTGGATGACCTTGACCCTGACCTTGACCTTGACCTTGAGTGTCAAATTACCAAAATTTCCCAAAATTTCGAAAATTTCAAAAAAATTTCAAAAATTCAAAATTTTTCAAAAAATTCAAAATTTTCAAAAATCCCGAAAAAAATATTACCACCATCTTGATTCCGGACGCCATCTTGTTTCCGGCCGCCATCTTGGTGTTTCTTCCAAAAAAAATTTCGATTT